>JANAVB010041219.1:14836424-15051424 GCA_029216955.1 Iris pallida
GGGGCGCATAGAGTTCAATGCACTGCTGAGCTAGGAGATTTTTTGTCAAGTGCCTCCAATTCTCGCAGACGGCGGGCGTTGATTGTCTTCTTTGTCAATTGATTTATGATCGCTACACGGAGTGAGGGTATCTGGATCTCAAGAGGCAGTACTGCTTCGCTCCCGTAGACTAAGGAGAATGGTATATTGACCGTAGGAGTCCGTACCGTTGTACGGTAGGCCCAAAGGCATTCGTCGAGCTTTTTGTCCAGTCGTTTGTTGGATGACACGACTTTTTGAGTAGCCTGACGATAGTCTTATTAAAAGCCTCGGCCAATCCGTTCACTGCCAGATTGTAGGCGGTTGATGCCACGTTCTAAATTCGATTCTTATCACAGAATCTGCTGAAAACATAGCTGATGAACTGAGGACCATTATCGTGGATAACCTACGGGTACCCGAAATGGTAGATGACATGATGCTTGATGAAGCTGATCACCCTAGAGCTTTTTACTTCGTCAGTGGAACTGCTTCTGTCCATTTGGAGAAGTAGTCAGTGATGGCTAGGAAAGGGGTGTCCCTCAATGAAGGAGGGGTGATAGGTCCTACAATATTCATGCCCCAAGCTTCAAAGGGCCAGAAGCGACCGTAGGATGTAGTGGTTCCGATGGTGTATGGATAAAGTCGGCGTGAAGCTGGCAAGCATGGTACTTTTTAGCATAGTTGACGACGTCGGCGGCCATGGTTGGCCAGTAGTAACCCATACAGCAGTCGATCCTGTAACTTAGGGCCAGGTTGATCAGCCCCGCAAGTCCCGTCATGAGCTTCCGAAGGGCTTCGGCTGCTTCTTCGTTGGATAGACATGAAGGAGAAGTCCATCGTAGGAACGTCGGTACAGCATTTTAGTAGCTATATCATAATAAAATTGAAGGGAACGCCTTCTGACCGAGACGCTTCTTTCGGGTCTTCTGGAAGAATTCCATAGACAGCGAAGTCGATGAATGGGAACCTCCAGTCTCGGACATTAACACCGGCACTTGTCGTCAGCATGGGCCATGTGTGTGCATAGATTATTTTTAGGACAGGCCAAGTCTCGTCCTACTACCGTGACGTAGTGTTGAGTCCAGAGGGGTGCTGCTAATGAAGCTGCGAGGCCAGCCAGAGCGTCAGCCTCCAGGTTTTGTAGCCGAGGTACATGTTCTATGAAGAACTTAGTGAAGGTTGAAATAATATTCAATGCAACTTTATGGTAAGGAACCAGATCTTCATGGAGAACTTCGTACTGCCCTCGAATTTGATTAACGACGAGTTTTGAGTCGCGTAAGCTTCCAGATGATCTATCCCCAGTTGTCGCGCCAGATGGAGTCCCATGATGAGAGTGTTGTACTCGGCAACATTGTTGGAGCACGACTTTGAAAGGAAGTAAGCACGCTGGATGACCAGCTGATCGGGGGAGATTAAGACCACCACCCCCATGCGATGATTTGGCCTTTGGGATGTTCTCGAAGCGCCATCGAAAAATACCTCAGATGGAGCTTTCTTCCGTGACGTTTGATTCTTGGACCTTATCCGGGATGTCTTCATAGAGTCTGGAGGACTCTGGGATGGGGTGCGGCTAAAAAGTCGGCAGGGCTTGACCCTTAACGGCTTTTTATGGACAAATACCATGTTATACGATGTCAATAGGATTGCCCATGTAGCTAGTCGGAGTTCAATGATCCCGGCTTCGTCATGAGAACCCTGAGTGGATTGACTCGGGAGATGATGAATTATATGGTCCGAAACGTAATGGCGAGTCTTCTGGATGGCGAACACCAAAGCCAAACATTCCTTTTCGACGGGGTTGTACCGGTGTTCAGCCTCGATCATTGTTCTACTAAGGTAGTAGATAGCTTGCTCGTAGCCTGCATCGTTGTTCTGAGCCAACAAAGCACCGAGGGATGATCCATGGCACGGACGTAGAGGAGAAATGGTTTGCCTGTGACGGGCACCACCAGGACTGGCGGTCTCGTCAGGTAAGCTTTGTAGGAACCCTAGAGGAGGGGTGAATAGGGTCAAAAACTAATCAAGACTTAGCACAAGCTAATTGGCAATTTAAAAATATAAGTACAAGAGAAGAAGCAATCACAATACCGACACCCGATGTATCCTGGTATCCTCCCTAGAGGCAATCCAGTCCCGGAACTCTCTCCGGATTTAATCACTATTTGATCAAATAGTTACACACGAGTTTGGATCCGAAGAACTCGCCAACTTCTTACACGAGAGCTTTAATCCGAAGGCCTTCCGACTTCAACCGAGAGTTTGGATACGAAGACTCTCCAACTTCAACCGAGAATTTGGATACGAAGACTCTCCGACTTCAACCGAGAGTTTGGATACGAAGACTCTCCAACTTCAATCTTTCACAATAGGTTTTGATCTTCTTATACAATAAGATGAAGATCTTACTTTTCAACTCAATAACTCTAACACAATTTGTGGATGGCAAATGAAAGCTTTGAAGAGTTGTTTGTGGATAGGCTTTGGTGGTTTAGAAATTTTTAGGCTCAAAGCATCAACCTTGAATGAAGGGGTTCAAGGCTATTTAGCTAAAGCATTGAAAAGAGCTCAAAGGCAACTTTTCAGACAGCGACCGGTACCGTCGGTATGGACCGGTATACCGTCGGTATGCCGGTCTGAATTACAACGGCTAGAAATATAGCCGTTGGGATCATTAAATGCTCGAAATCCGACCGTTGGAATTTAACGTTACTGAACCGGTATACCGTGTATGAACCGGTATACCGTCGGTATGCCAATTTTGTAGACAGAAAACTTTCTGTGAACAAAATCGATATACCGTCGGTATAGACCGGTATACCGTCGGTATGCCGGTTTTAGCCAAAAATGATCCTGGGCTAGTTTCTACCCTAGCTTTCGATTTTGCCATCATTTTTGTGTTTACAATTATTCCTAAGACTCGTTACAGACTCCAGATATACTGTAGCAGGTAGGCTTCTTCAGAGTCATGAAATAATGATGGCATGGCTTGGCTTCTTCCTTTGATAGGTGCTGGCTTTTTCCTTGGCGGCAGCAGAACCCCGAGTGCGTGGCTCCGAAGATGTCGTCGGGTGGTTCAGAGAAATCTTGTGGGATCTGTCGTCTTTGGCCCACCATGATTTCTTTATTACATATGTCCACATTGATCTTGCTTATTGCTTTTCTGCATGTACATGTTAGACGAATAAAGCAATATATAGTAGCAAGTGTGATAAGTTTAATGCACATTAGGACAATGATGAGTTTAAGTATAAGTGCTAGGGTGATAGCATAATTTTAGTGATATCATAATGATTAAAATTAATTAAATAACCAAAATCAAAAACATAGTTTTGATTTTGGCAATCCGATTAAATTTAAGATAGATAAGCTCATATCACTAATATGTAAATCAATAGGCACATTCACCAAAGGTATAAGTATAAGTAGAAATGCTATAGCGATAGTATGAAGATTAGTGATAAAAAATGCTAAACTTAACCGATTAACCATATTCAAAAACATGATACAATCATTGGGCCAACAAGCTTTGATATCATCGAAAGCTTTCTGGCATTCTTCTGTCCAGAAGTAGGAGACTCCCTTCTTCATGAGCTGGGTGAAGGGTTGACATTTTTCGGAAAGGTTTGTTATAAACCTTCGGATGTATGCAAGACGCCCTTGCAGGCCTCGATGTTCTCGGAGATTCTTCGGAGGGTTCAAGGATGGCTTTAGTCTTCTCGAGGTCGACATGAATGCCTTTCGTCGTAATAATGAAGCCCAAGAACTTTCCACTAGAAACCCCAAGAAGGATTTAGCGGGGTTCATCCTGAGTTGATGCGCTCGCATGAGATCGAAGACTGTCTTTAGGACTTGTAGGTGATCACCTTTGAGACGGCTCTTGACAGCGATATCATCAACATAGCACTCAACTATTTTGCGTAGATGTTGACGGAAGATGGTACTCACAGTTGTTGGTACGTAGTACCAGCGTTCTTCAAACCAAAGGGCATTACTGTGCAGAAAACCCCTTTGGAGTCCTGAATGATGTGTTTTACGTCATCGGGGAATATTTTGATCTGGTTGTAGCCCAAGTACCCGTCCATAAAAGACATGCGTTCGAAGCCACATGTATTGTCGATCATCACGTCAGTAATTGGAAGCGAATTCGTCCTTCGGGTAAGCAGTATTAGATCTCTGAAGTCGATGCAGACTCGTATCTTTCCATTCTTCTTGGTGACAGGGACGACATTAGCCACCCAATCCGGATGTTGCTCTTCACGAATGAACCCGCTGCTCAGAAGTTTGTCCACCTCTTGATCAATAGTTCATGATGTCAGATGAAAACGTCGTTGTTGTTGCTTTATAGGCTTAGCATCAGGTAAGATGTTAAGTCTATGCATCGATCTGGAGATCAAGTCCCGACATATCTTCATAGCTCCATGAAGACGTCGATGTATTCTTTGGCCAATTGGACTAGGGACTCCCGGTCTCTTCCCTTTAGACATGCTGACGAAGATAGGTTTGGAAGAAGACTCATCCCTAAGGTTGATTGCTCGACTTCGTCTTCGGTAGGGGGTTCGTGTAATTCAAAACGAGACTCCCACTGCGCTCCTAGGCATTGAGCCAAGGTTCTTTCTCAAAGAATTCCAGCGTTTGGTCATCGCCTTCATCCTTCGAGATTGTGCAGATGCCATGTTGACTGATAGCACCTTTCTGAAGACTGAGCCAATACTGTATCGGAATCCCAAGTTGATGTTTCAGATGAATGAGAGTGTTCCATTTTTTCTGCCTCAAACTCTCTGGAGTTGTCGGTGGCATGACATAGCCCACCCTTCGTCGAGTACGATGATAGTAGTCCTGCGGCTTTCCTTTAGGTGTTGGGAGTAGGAGGGAAGATGCCGACCTTTGCCGTAGTTTAGGCCCTTATTGCTTTTCAGATCGTAACCCATCTTTTGGATGAGGTACTTTCCTTGTCTGTGTACCGATAGACTTGTATTCTGCCGGTACCCGGTTCTGGCTCGAGTGGCGAAAGGTCTTGATGATGCTCGACTTTGCCGAAGATGATGGTTTTTTCGTCCCGTTCTGCGGTGGGACTATAAAACAGACTCCTTGGGACGGGACTACTCGATTTACATGATTGACGGTCGTTATTTGTGTTTGTAATGACCATAGAGCATTATCTAGTGTATACATGGTATTCCAATGTGGAAGACTAGAATAATTGAAAGACACTCTATTATTGATAAAATACGAGATTTTGTCTCATGGGATTACATAGTCAAGAGAAGGTGCATCTATATCGGCAGATATGTATTCTTCTAACTCTTCATCCGTGACCACTGGAGCTGGTTCGGGAGAGCTCATCACAGACTTGACCTTGGGATCTGAGAGGGCTATGTGGGCCTTCTCTTGCAGCTTGGGTGAGGCTAAAGATTGCGGAGGCTTTCCTTTAAGATGCACCTTCAGGGGTGCCTCAACTACCTTCAGTGACCGGTGCCTTCCCCTGTAGTTTTGCCACAAGGGAAGCCGATGTTTGAGGAGGTCTTCCCTTGAGCCGTATCTTCAAGGGAGCTTCGCCGGTGTTCTACCTAGAGAAGTCAGTGCTTTTCCAGGTAACTTTTGCCATGGGAGGCAGCATCTGAGGCAGTTTTCCTTTGATCGAATTTTCAAAGGAGCGTCGGGAATCATCTCTGCCTCTACGTCTGTCTCCGCCGTTGTTTTTGCTTCGTCATCAGCATCATTGGCTTCCCCTTATCGAGCAACTTATATAAGCTAGCATCGGTGAAGTAGGCTTCGACCCCCTTGAAAGGGTCAATGTCGCGAACTCTGTCCGGATGATGTCGTTAGTGGACACATACTTCATACATTGGTAAGTGTAGATGGCACCACCATGTACTCGTACAGCCATGGACGACCCAGCAGGAGGTTGTAGTTGACGTCGGCGTCCACGATATAGCAAGTCACTTCGGTTCGAGATTACCGATATGACATTTCAGTCGGATTTTCCCAGAGGTTCACTTTTACTGGCATTAAACCGCTGATTGTAGTGTTGGAAGGCGCCAGACGATGCATCGGGATTCCAATGTTGAGAGCAGAGTCCTCAAAATGATGCTGAGGGAAGACCCTAATCAATCTGAATTCGCTTCACTTTAATGGAACCCACATACCCTGCGTAATACAGCGGCCTGTTGTGCCGGTTGTGCTTGAGCAGCATGTCTTGTTGGGTGAAGGTTATGTTGGGGATGACCTCCTCAGCACAATGGCAGTGTGCATATGTTGTTGGAGGTCCTCAGGCTACTTAACCTGACTGATGAAGGACTCAGCATCCTTCAAGGCTTCACAGAGAGCTTGCAGGTATCTTTGGAAAGACGAAGAAGCTCGAACAGAGATAAGCGGGCAGGAGTACCGCAAGTTGTGCCAGTATGTCGAAGTTGTGGGGCTTGGCTAGCCCCGAAGCATTTTTTCTTCGCAAAGGCTTGTCGAAACGGGCATCTACGTGCTTCTGTTTATTGGCTGCTGGAGGTCTGGATGGGCCTTCTTCCTGGCAGCAGGGGCGGTGTAGGGAGGAACCACCTCGACGGCAGCTTCGTCGGGTTGGGCGTTCTGCTGCAAACCCATTTGTACAGGAAGTACCTCTTCCATGGAGGAACAGACCATGCGGCAAGACTTGGTCTTCTTGTCTTTGGTTTTGGAGGCAGAGGGTATCCCCGGTTGAGTAACTTCAGAAACGAGGTCTGGGTGAACCCATAAGATCTCTCCCCTGTTTGTGGTGAGTGGGATGAGTCCACTCACGTTGTCACGGGTAGGTGGTAGGTTGACCACCTCCATTGTCGTCTTTGGGATGGGGACGACGCCATCTTGTGCTGTGGTTGGCGGCAAGGTGCCGAATTGGACGACACCAGGTTGGCCGAGACGGCTTCTCCTCGTAATCGACGGAGATGACATTCGTATTGATCATGCACTGGATGTAATTCTTGAGGACATAGCAGTCCTGAGTTGGATGTCCTACAAATTGATGGTAGTGACAGTACCTCGGATTGTCAACTCTCCCAACCTCGTCGAGACGCTTCGGGTCCGTAATTTAATCTTGTCATCCTGCTTCAACATCTCGAAGAGTTGCAAGGTGTCTTCATCATTGAAAGAATAGACCTCCTTTGGCCTCGGTGTAAGCGGAGGCTTCTGAGTAGGTGCTTGTGCGCCTTTAGAGGCATTGACAGTCAACGCCTGCTTCTTCGTCTCGCGTCCAGGGTTGCTGGCAGCAGGCCGTTTTCCCTTGTCGTCAAAGGCAGGGAAACTGACTCCCAGAAGGCGAGCATTGCATGCCTTTTCAGCTGCTTCGGCCTCAATAATCAATAAACTCCATTTGGGAGGAGCAGTAGAGTTGAGCCAGAGCTTAACCGCAGGAAGCATGTTCAAGCTACAGGAGGAGATGAGTGCATGTTCTGGCATACCCGGGGGCAGTCTGAAAGCAGGCTTGTCGGAATCGTTCGATGAATGCTCGAACTGTCTCTTTTTTCTTCTGACGTACCTCTATGAGGGACACCATCGTCATGTCTTTCCCTCCGTCATAAAAATGATCGAGGAAGTGGCATGTCAAGTCATCAAAGGAGGATATGAAGTTGTCAGGGGAGCAGTACCAGTCGTAAGCCACTACTTTCAATGCCCCGACAAACAGGCTGGTGAGTAGCATGTCTTCCTTCGAAAGATGTCCCATTTGAGACTGGAAATACGTCAGATAACGGCGTGGGAGTCCTTCCGTCATATGGTCAACTTTCATAGTTTATACTTGGGAGGATAGAGCACTTTGTTCCATTCGAGGGGGTATGGTTGCGGGATCCCCATCTTCGACGCTCCCCTTGTCTGTTCTTTGACTCGAAGCGTTCACGCAAGTCCCTGATCATCTCAACCATCTTCCGTGGAGCTGGGAGTCAGAGAAGGCGGTACAGTCTGGAGTTGTACATTTGAAGGTTCGATACCCGAGGTGCTTTGCGGCAATCGGTATTCAAGGATTCCCATTGAAGGGGCACACTTGATTTCCCGTTGGCTCCTGGGTCAGGATTAGTGGAAGGTGCCCTGGCCAAAGCTGGCCGTATCTCAAACATCGCTTGAGTCAGTGTTTGTATGGAGGCAGAGTGGGTTTTGAGCCCCCTTCAAAGTATCCATGCGCTGAACGAGGTCTGCTGGCGGAGCATCAGAATCCGTATCACCACCTCCTGTCATGTATACTGTCATGACATGACTGGAAGTGGATGGATCGGTTGAAGCTTCACTTTCAGCCTCGCTCTCCTGGAGTTTCATCCTGGCTACCCCCAGTTATGCTCTGGAGGATATCCTCGTCTTCGGGAGGAGAATCGACAAGGGCCTGACTACCCCCAGCTTCCTCTGAGATCTTTTCCTCCCCGGGTGCCTTCAAATACTCCTGAGGACGGGACAGTACCTTGGTCTTCCTCGACTGGCTCTTGGATGAGGACGAGGTCGAGGAGTTATCAATCACCTTTCGGATTGATGAGGAGTTAGAGACTACGTTACAAGAAGCAACTTTTAGTTCTGGCTCCTCTTCAATCGACACCTTCTTTCCGAGACGATGTTGGAGGGGCTGATGATTGCAGCGCTGGAACAAAGACTGCCTTTGTGGTGGGACTGCTGTTTTGCAACAACAGTTGATGGTGACCACAGCACAGGTGTGCTCTGTGGGGGTGCATTGTGCTTGTTAGTCAACTCTCCTGATCGACGTTTATGAATGATCATATTACGCAAATCGTTAGGGGAGAGTGCCACCTTCACACCCCCATCAGGCACAAGGCAAGGCCAAGCGCCGGGGTGGTCAAGTGAATGTTGTACCCCCTGATCCGGCGCAAAAATGCGCCCAGATCAATAGTGGGGGAGCAACATTTAGGTTGGCTTGAACCAGCCTCAGACGCACAACAAATGTAGGCGCGGGGGTTCAAGACCACAGAGTTTGTCTCGAACGACTTGGTTGAAGGCGCAGCGGATGCGCCCAAGTGGAACGAGGTCTTTGAAGGTTGGCTCGTTCGCGGTACAGAAGCACCCGAGTCAACCTTGTACAGTTTGCCATCGGCAGCGCGTATGATTGTGAGCGCATGCCTCTGACTTACTGTCGGCGTAGCACGTTCGAGGTGCGTGGCCCGTACTGCCTTGGACTTCTTCGTACCAGCCCGCTGGGGCGCATAGTACTCAGAGTCCAAATTATCCTCGCTATAACAGCGAGTGAGTCTGTCAAAGACAGAAGCCTTCTGCGGCGCATCAGAGTT
This sequence comes from Iris pallida, assembly GCA_029216955.1. NCBI lineage: Eukaryota > Viridiplantae > Streptophyta > Magnoliopsida > Asparagales > Iridaceae > Iris > Iris pallida. The sequence continues at coordinate 14,845,700 of JANAVB010041219.1, forward strand.
AATACGCAGGGGGTTAGCTGCGCCCCTACTCCGTCGACGCATCTTTCTTGACTGAGAAGGAGATAGTTGGAGAATGTGGTCAGCACCATATTTTCTCGAGAGATGTGGCATCCGTAGGCACATCCTGCTGCTGAGGACGTCAGCGGAAAGGGTAGGCTGCATCGGTGTATCCCCTTTAGTGATGGTGTCAGGGACCTCGACCTTGCGCACCCAGACTTGGCGAGTCTTCTTCGGCTTCGGCAGCCGCTTCGAAGGACTTGTGCTGCCTTCAGAGATGAATTTCTGATACGCCTGTTGATTGAGGCGTACGACTAGTATCTTGTGGAAGGAGCCAACCTTCACGTCGTCAGATTGCGACACAACTTTCTCATCGGAGGAGAAAGAGTTCCCCAGCAGAGTCGCCAGCTTGTTTGCCATTAAAATCTTTGAATTAGAATTTTAATTACAAATAGAACAATGTTACAATGTAGGACTTAGATGTAGTCCTAGGATTACACTTTTATTTTTATCTAGGTCCTGTGTCGATGGAGCGAGTGGTAATGCATTGACTCCGTTGACGATCTGACGACGGTTTTAGGTTCTCTGAAGATCTGGGTTGCTCTGGATGCCGGAGCTTGCGGAGGGGAAGAAGACGTTGAGTGTCTCTTCCGATCTTTGTGAGTAGATATGCGTCTCTGTAACTCTGATGATCTGGTTACTTCTGTCTTTGACGGTGTAGGTCTGTATATGTCTCTATATATGTGGAAGAAGGAAATGATCCCTCTATTTATAGCTTTCAGGCTAGCTGCTCATGCGCGCATATGTCGGATGCGCCTGGACGTGGGAACGCCACGTGGCGGATGCTGGCGGGGGCGCATGGTTGATGCGCCCTGATTCGGGGATTGAATCCTTCCTGTTGCGCCTGTGGTGCTACGAAAGAGCTGAAACGTAGCGACTGAGAGGATTCTTCGGTTGCTGAGATCTTGGGTGGTTAGCACCCCTTCGTGGAGAACTGAGTCAAAGGACACATGGCGCATGTCCGTAGCTCAAAGATCTCGAATTTGGTGGAGAGTGATCTGACAGGATGTGCCTGGGATTGGGCGCATGAGAAGACTTTGGCTCGTAACCTTCAGGAGTCACGAACCAGTCTGGACGCATGGCTTTTGAGGCGCATGCGAGTGGTTGATCGGCCACGTGGCTTGCAATCGTCAGTAGAAAGTAATGTTGACGCTGACGTCAGCGGTGCTTCGTTTTCTGTAAAAGCTGTTGTTGCTCTATTATCGAGGCATGGCTGTTGTCGTATCAGACTTCAGCATTTAATGTTCTTGACGGGTGATGGGCTTTTGAGTAGGTGCATTGATCTGCGTTCCAGTAGAAGCATGGAGACGTGTGGGATGCATCTTTATGAGGTGCTTGGTACTGTGGACGCGTCTATATGATGTACGGTATCTGACCGGCGCATCTGTTGCATGACGCATCTTCGACTGTTGAGTTCTTCGAGTGCTTTAAATAGCCATTTTGACTTTGTTGAATTCAAAGGACATGTTTATCACCATAAATGCAAATTCATTGTACGGGATTTGGAGAGCCCGCCACTTGGCGCATGGTTTGATTTGCCCGGCCTATAAATAGCAGCAGGGAGAGAGTTTGCTTCTCGTTTTCTTTCGTCTTCCCGAATGGAGATAAATTTCTATGCTCGAGTACATTCTGTTGTCAAGACACTCCCGCGGGTGGAGATACGACGAGTTGTCTTCGTACACACAGTTGTGAAGGTGACTGTTACAGCCAAAAATCGGGATCGCGGGCTTCCGACGTAAGTCGAAGGTGCCTGTTGTATCCAAAGATCGGGATGCTCGGGTCCCGTCTCCGTTATGCTGGAAGAGCCGCAGATCAGAATTGTGGAGCTCTCCTCTTCCTTGGGCCTTAGAGAGCTCTTCCTCCAGCTAGAGTGGGGTTGAACGCCCACCCTTGTTATGCTCAATAAATACTTCATTAGCCGAAGCACTTGATCGGGTCGAAGTAGAGCGCATATGCTGAGACTTCATGATGAAGAGATGCGCTTGACTAAGACGCTGAAGAGACGCGCCTGACTGAGACGCTGAAGAGACGCGCCTGACTGAGACGCTGAAGAGATGCGCCTGACTGAGACGCTGAAGAGATGTGCCTGACGGATGATACGCCTGGCATGGGGCGCATGGCTGTTTGCTGCGCCTGGCTGTAGTCTTAGGATCTTTCTTTTTGTAGAAGTTCTCCTTTGTAAAGCCTTTCTTTAGACATGTAATAGAATTTTATATGAAATAAAAATCTTCTTTTGATGTTTATATTTTGCTGTCCTTTGTTGTGCCAAGTACTTCTTGAGCTCCCTGGCACATGTTTGAGTAGTGTTAAGCGCATAGGAATTCTGGCCTATAGATGCGCCTAAAATACTATGCTTCTACACTTATGTTTATGAGATTTATGTTAGAATTAAAAGTATTCGGACTATAACTTAGGTAAACTTAGGATTCACACTATAACTTAGTGAAACATAGGATTTAGATTACAACTTAGGTAAATCTTATAGTATAAACACATTCATTTGATAGGCTGCGTATCGTGAGGTCCTTAGTCGAGCTCAATTAACTGCTGCCGAGGATGTTGGTGAAATGACGTCCGCCCGGACATCCTCTTCTTTGGCCGCTCGTAACGACTTGTTCGTAGATACCTTCGGCGGCTTTAAGAAAGGGCACATGTACGGAGTCGGCTCCCTAGGGCTGTTGCACATGGCGACTCAGAGATTTTCATCGACACCGCCTCCTCCGCGGCCCCGACAGACGATGATGTGAGGTCGCAGCTTGCGCAGCTGTACGAGGCTGTGTCGTCCTTACGGGAGCAAATTGCCACGTACTTTCTACCTCCGTCTGCTGCTGCCGGTCCGTCTGCTGCTGGTGCCGGTCCGTCTGCTACTGGTGGCGGTCCGTCGGCTGCTGGTGCCGGTCCTTCTTCCGTCGGCCATGTTTCTTTCAACCCTGATGCCCCCTGGTACCGCCTCCGACTGTGACGGCACTCCTTGACCTCATGTCGCCAGAGCAGCTACGCCGACTTCCGGACAGTGTCTTCGATGGATTACCGTCGTACATAGTGGAGCAGTATTATCGTCGGTCGCAGGTTGGAGTACCACCACCGGACAATCGAACTCCTCCTGCTCCTTGAGTTATTGTATTAGAATAGTTTTTAAATTTTTATTTGTGGCAATTTCGGATATTATAACGAGGATATTAGTTTATGATTTATGGATAATTGGTGTGTATTTTATATTGGTTTGGGTGATGCATATTTTATATTGGTCTATCTGATTTTTGGATAATTGGTATGCATTATATTCGTGTGTAATTTATATTGGATTATATATTGGTCTATGTGATTATATATTGTGATTATATATTGGTCCGATGTTCGGATGTTGTGTGAACAGGGAAAGCTCTGTAAAAAAATTTTAAAAATATCTCAGTTAACGACGGACTAGTGGGGTTAGCGACGGATAACATCAGTTACTGACTAAATTTCGACGGAATATCCGTCGCTAACTGGAGAATTCCAAATATTTTCCAGTTAGCGACGGATGGTCGACGGACATTCCATCGCTAACTGGAGAATTCCAAATATTTTTAGTTAGCGACGGATGGTCGACGGACATTCCGTCGGCAAGGTTCTGGTGGTTTGAAAGGTATTCAAAACGGTAGAGACGGACATTCCGTCTGGAAGCCGTCGCCATGGTCGACGGATTAGCGATGGACTATCCGTCGTCATGGTTCTGGCAATGTCAAGCATTTCCAGAACTCGGTCGACAGATTATCCGCCACTAGTCCGTCACTAAGCTGTTCCTAGTTAGCGACGGTTGTCGACGGAATAGCGACGGAACGATACCCTCTGATACAAAGTAACGATGGTTTATCGACGGACTATCCATCGCTAAGAGTTATTACAATTCAATACATAATACTTGAATTCGACGAAAGACCGTCAGTAAGTCGTCGCTAATGCAACGAATAATGACAACGGGAAACCGTCGCTATTCCGTCGATTGATGACCACCTAGCGACGGACTTTATTAGCGACGAGCTGATTGCCGACGGATTATTTTGGACCAATATCCGTCTATAATCTGTCGCTAATCAGGATTAGCAATAAAAAGTGGACTGATCTGGCCGTCGCTAAAGCAACATATTTTGGTAGTGGTCGCTCACCCTGAGGATGAACTTCTCACCAAACTCTATGGTCAAGTGCACATCGCTGAGGCCTACAACTATAGTCGTCCTCTTGTCGTCCATCTTCACATATCCAAACATGCTGCCGCGGTATGACGTGAAGATCCTCCTATATGGAGTGGCGTGATACGACATCCCCATGTCTATGACCGAGTCGCCATCATGACACGTGCCATAAGATTCCTCTGTGTCGGTCGCTGCAATGATAATATCTCTAAACGTCATGAGATCCTACTGATCGTCCTTGTTTTTGGCCTTCTCAGCTTCGAGCTTCATGCAGTCCTCTTGATATGACCCCTTTCACCACAGTGATAGCATCCCTCCTTGCGGTCTACAATCGCAAGATTTCGAGTACTCCCCTATGTCCTCGCTTGTGACTTGGTCTTCCCTTTCCAAAGGAAGCCACCAGAGCGGACTCCTACGACGATTCCACTTGCTTGCGCCAGACCTCCTCATTCAACAAGCTAATTTTGATGGTCTCTATCGGGACAACTCCATCAGGCACGGAGTTGCTCACCGACACCACCAACGTCTCCCAGCTTTCCGGCAGAGAACTCAAGAGTAGTAGGGCCTGAAGCTCATCATCAATCATATCGCAGACAGTTGATTGATGATACCCTGAACCTCGTTCAGATGTTGTGCCACTGGGTACCCTCCGTGCACTTCGAGTTGACGGTTTGGCGAATAAGAAACGCCTTATTGCCAGCCGTCTTCATTTTTTACAGCGAATCCAGCTTCTCCCACAATGATTTTGCCGAACTCTCCATGGACACATGGAGAAACACTGAATCATCCAACATTGGCGGATGAATCCAACGGCCTTCCAATCCAGTCATTTTCAGTCTTCAGTAGCTTTATCCGTTGGCTTTGCACTGTCGCCCTCCAACGGATCATGTAAGTCCTTGCACTAGAGTAGATCCTCTATCCTGGGCATCCAAATCGCCCAATTTTCCCCTGTGAGAATGTTCATACGAGTGTTCATATGCTCCGTAAACATGGTTGCTAGAACATCCTAAGCTCTGATACCACTTGTTTGGAATGCGGTGTAACCAGAACCGGAGTTAGCCTATGAGGTACGATATTGAATTGGGCCCATATGCCTTAAAAAAGAATTTTATGTAAGGCCTGAACCAATCCCAATTATTCACACCACATGATCCCACCTCCTACCAGATATGGGACTAAATTACCAACTCCATTGTCACCTCCTTTTGAGCGCTCAACCAGAAACGAAATACAACCCAACATCAATCTCTTATTCTATTTTTATAGAGATTTAATCTAGAGATTTATTTGAGCCTTTTTTAAAATCTAATCCAATGGATATAGTACAGACAGTAGTGGGGTGGACAGAAGAAGGGGCGAATCTGATCCCATCATATATATATATATATATATATATATATATATATATATATATATATATATAAATATATATATATATATATATATATAACATATTTTTAAATATTATATGTCCTCGTGGCCGTAGTCCGTTGGGAACGGTGGAACACCCCGGCGCAGTGGCGTGGGTTCAAGTCCCCTTGGAGGCATGCCTCCAAGCACCAGTAAGAAATGGACACCCTCAAATATATATATATATATATATATATAATATATTATAATATATATATATATATATATATTTCCACCAGCAAGTACGGGCTCAGTTAAATCGTTTGTCTTCCCCATACGATTTTAGTCGGTCGTCATGTCATTTCGGACTCTTCGTGCGAATCTTGTCCGTGTGTGTATATATATATATATATAATATATATGAGGAGGGGTCCGCTGTAACTACCACTTTTCTAAAATGAGGGTAATTTTGAACTTTTGTAAAATTGATCATGATAGTTATTAAATAATAGATTTAAATCATGTTAATGATAAATTGGTGAATTCTTGATTATTTTATATTATTTAATTTGGTGTACTGTGACTTCGGTCTTTTGCTAGTGAACCTTAGAATAACTTAGCCTAAGAGGTAGCCAGGACAATGGAGACCTAGCTAACATAATTGGATTTGTAATTAGGCTCTAATCTAGCTAAGAATGACTTAGAATTGATTTGGGGGTTTTAATTAAGGTGTTAGTTTGGGCCTTTAGTAGAGGGGCTTGATTTAATGACTTAGAAAGTGGCTTTGAGCCATTGTGACTTAATCAAACCCTACCCCAACCATGTGACCAGCCAACCGCAGCCCCCTCTCCCTATATAACACATCATTAGCCTCCCTATTTGCCTTTTTCATTGAAACCCTAACCCTAATTTATGTTCTTCCCCAAATTTGTCCCCTTTCTTCAAATTACCTCCAAATTGAACCAGATTAATTTTATTGCACTCCTCTTGTGAAGAAGAAGTCTCTATTGGCTAGCTAGCAAGGATTGGGATCTTTTGACCATAGGAAATTGGTGTTGAAGCTTTTCAAAGTGTTATTTCATTGAGATTCCAGCTCTCAATAGGTATTGATTCTAAACCCTTTTAATTTCTGATTTCTCACCATAGATGCATCCATTTAGGGTCCCCCTAACCCTAGGCTAAATTTGGGTTCGATTCGTGTCCATTTGGTATGCGTATCGGTAGAGTATCGGAGTGTTGTATAAGTGTTTGGTGAAATGCCACATAGAAATCTTTGTTCTTGTTTTTTAAAACTAATTACATATTTGTGTAGCTAATATTGTGTAGATTATATTCATTATTGACTGAGTCGATTTTGGACACATTTCGTGTCATATTTTGGACATGGGGATGCCCGCGCGCGCTATGGCGCATTGCCCTGCTGCCACGAGTCTCGTACTCGTTGGACACGACACGTGAAGACACAAGATTTGGTGGACACGTGGGGGCATTGTCTGACAGCATGCCCACAAAATACGAGATGATTTGGTTTAGTGGTTGGGGAAAAATTGCACCCACAGATGTTGCACAAGCACGCGCACACATGCAGGAACTCGTTCTGATAAGGGCTTCGTATCACGACACAGCTTGGACATAAATCCATTGGTTCAGTAGACACCTGGACACTTGTTTGACATCCTGACACGACCACGAGACACGAGGTTGGACACATTGTGTCCTAGGGGGCTTGACACGCTCGCACGAGACCTCTTGTGCACAGTTTTTCTGACACTGGGTTTGGACATTTGTGGACACGATTTTATTGACCCAGTGGACACCTTATTGATACCCCAGACTCTGACATACTCACACACTTCACTGCATGCCTCTTGACACTTTAGTTTACATGAATTGCCATGTCACACACACACAGACACTTTGCACTTGTTGTCCATCCACTTGGTACACCCTTGACACTCGAACACATACCCTAACATGCTAGACACGTTTGCCTTGACACATTGACACCAAACACACATTTGTATGACACCTCACATTGACACTTCACTTTCTTGCAGTCGCACACACTCTTGCATTTTACTGTACTTGATTTATTGACACTCTTGACACTTTCTGACACCTTCACTTGACACATCCACCACTGTGACACACTTGCTTTTGCCACACATGCTTTCTGTCCTAGAGTATCAGTCATTATCTGGGTTGGGTGTATATCAAATCTATAAGTGTATAGCAGACCTTAGTTGGATTCATATACTACTTGAATGTATACATGAAGTTTGTATTTGCATATATATATATATATATATATATATATATATATTTTTGATATATATATATATATATATATATATCTATATATATATATTGGAGTAGAGGCAGGAATATGTAAGAGAGAGTGTCAGGGCATGGTAGTGTGTTACATAGGTCATAGGAGGTATTGGCCTGTAGCCACTGGCTTTGGTTCAGAGGGTTAGAGGATTAGTTAGAATAGAAGTCATAGTATTTGGGATTTGGTTGTGTATCTAATACTTGGAGATTTAGTATCAAAGATTATGGATATATGGTGATATGTTAGATTAGAATATTAGATATTAGTTAGTATCATAGAGGATATAGTTTAATTGGGATTAGTATCTTGGTTGGAGTTAAGTCAGTAGGATGGAGGGTTAGTGGTTCAAATATTGACCATTGATACTTGAGTTTGATCCTAGAGTTTGAGGGGTCGGACTGGAGTGTATTGTATCAGTTGGTAAGGCAAATTTGTGGATTTGGCATGTGGCTTGAGCAGGCCACATGGCCTGCTGCACATACAGCAGCAAGGGACCCTTTCTTCCCTTGTTTCATGTTGTACCTAAACCTTTTGGCCAATGCCTATGACTGTGATAGTGTTAGGCTTGTGGGCAAGTGCCTCCAGGAAAATAAGGTATCCAGGTGAGGTCTTAACAATGTATATAGGTAGTGTGTATTTGGGGCTGCATTTTGGGAGTGAGAGAAAGGTATCAGTTAGCTCCCAAATCTTAGAGTGTCAGCTGGCCCTTATCCTTTTAATGTATTAGTTAGTTTGATGGGGGTTAGTTAGATCAGTCAATGAGGGCTTGATGTAGGTGTTTGGGTTATACTTTATATATGTGAATCTATATAAGTATCATATATGGGCTGGGATATATGTGGACAGATGTATAGGCTATATATATGTTGTGTGGGATCAGTTATGGGATTCAGACTTCAGAAATGTTATGGGTTAGATGTATATGTATATGAGTATCATATGAGAGTTACCTTCATATATAGTAAGGTATATACATGAGCTTGAGAGTATATATAGGTGGGTTATAGACTATAAAGGGTTTTAGTTATATATGGGTTGTATCATGCATTTGTGAACATATACCTATGTGGTGCTAGGCCTATATAGATATATAAGGTAAGGATAGTGAGGGTATATAGATATGTGAGTATTGGTTATATATGGATATGAGGGTATATATAATATATGAGTATATATATATATGTATATATGTTATGATAGGCCACTATATATATGAGAGCTTATCTAAATTTGTGAGTATATGTGCTTGTTATATAATTGGTTGTGTCTTAATATGATGTGAATATAGGGCTATGTAGTGTACTATTTGTTTGCCATTAAAATTGTTTTGATTGAAATTTTAATACAAACAGAACAGTGTTACAATGTAGGACTTAGATGTAGTCCTAGGAGTACACTTTTGTTTAAGCTGGGTCCTTAGTGCCAATGGAGCGAGTGGTAATGCGTTGACTCCGTTGACCGGCTGACGACGGTTATCGGTTCTCTGAAGGTGTTGATTGCTCTGGGTGCTGGAGCTTGCTGAGAGGAGGAAGACGTTGAGTGTCTAGAACTGCCTCTCCGGTGATTCTCTGTTGTGGATTCTCTCTGTGTTGTGAGTCTCCTGTCTTTTTGTGAGCCTCTTGTGTCGTGTGTGAAGGAGATGATCCTTCTATTTATAGTTTTGCAGGCTGGCTGCTCATGTGCGCATGCAGGATGCGCCGGTGTGGGGACGCCACGTGGAGGTTGCTGATGGAGGGCATGATGCTGCGCCCTGATCGAGGGGGAGAACTCTTCATACTGCTGTTGTGAGCCAGCACGTAGCAGAGAGAGATCTTTCCGTTGCTGAAATCTTGGATGAGTTGAGTCAAAGGACACGTGTCGTCGATTCATGGTTTGAAGATCTCGGATTTGGTGGAGAGGAGTGATCTGGTGGGCTGCGCCTTGGATTGGGCGCAGGAGGAGGCTGCGGCTCATAACCTTTAGGAGTTACAAACCATTTGGGGCGCATGGCTTTTGAGGCGCATACAGGCGACTTTTCTTCTGTCTTTCGGGATCAGAGAGTAGTCTGAGGCGCATGGCTTTTGAGGCGCATGCTGATTTGGACGCATGGCCGTAGAGGCGCATGCTGATGGTGGAGTGGCCACGTGGCAGTAGCCGTCGAAATAAAGTCATGATGATGCTGACGTTGTCGACGCTTCGTTTTCTGAAAAAGCTGTCAACTGTTCAGACTTTGGGAGGCGTGCTGCCAACTCTGTCAGTTCAGCATTTAATGTTGGTGACGTTCGATGGACAGCTGAGTGGGCGCGTCGGTTGGCGTTCCACTCGGTATGGAGATGTGTGGAGGCGCACCCTCTGTAATGCGCTGAGTACTTAGGGCACGTCTGTGTGATGCGCCTGATGCCGAAGGGCGCGTCCGTGTGATGCGCTGTCTGGCTGGCGCATCGGACATATCTTTTAATGATGCGGCTGTCTCGCTCTTCGAGTGCTATGAATAGCCGTTTGGCTGAATTCGAGGCGTCCGGTTCATCCATTTAATGTAAATTCATTGCACGGAATTCGGAGGGCCATCCACTTGGCACGTGGGTTTGATCTGCCCGGCCTATAAATAGTGGCATGGAGAGAAGATTTGCTTCTCACTTCCTCACGTACTTTCAATATGAACTTGAACATGCGGGTGCATTCTGTTGACGAAGTGCTCCCGAGGGTGAAGATGAGACACTGTGTTGTCTTCGATACACTTGAAGGTGACTGTTACATCCAAAAGACGGAGTCGAGGGCTTCCGAGGCAGGCGGAAGGTGCCTGTTGCATCCAAAGATAGGGATGCTCGGGCCTTGTCTCCGTTGTTCGGGAAGAACCGTAGACCGGAATGGCGGTGCTAGGCTTTCTCTTCCTTCAAAGTGGGTGTCGCCCACTCTGGTTGTGTTGAGAGCTTCCTTGTGCCATGATTTCGATCACGGTCTTCCTTGGGCTTTGGAGGCTCTTTCGAAGCCTCCCCTGGCCACAGCTTTGCCGTGCTCCTCTCTTCCTTGGTTCCAGCCAGAGGGTTAAATGCTTTGTGGAAGCACTTATCCGGTGATCCTGGCTGGAAGAGCGACGCATAACTGGGCTCTACTCGGCCAGGTGAGCCTGGCTGGAAGAATTTGGCTGAAGGGATGCACATAGCTGGGCTGGATGCACATAACTGAGCTACTGAAGAGATGGCAGGATACGCCTGGTTGGAGGCGCATGATGTCTGCTGCGCCTGACTGATGGCGCATGGTGGCTGCTGCGCTTATCTGGAGGCACGTGGTAGCCGCTGGCTGTAGACTTAGGATCTTTCCTTTGTAGAAATTCTCCTTTGTACAACCTTTTCTTAGACATGTAATAGACTTCTGTATATAAAAGTCTTCTTTCGAATGTCTATCTTTATTGATCTTGCTGTGAAGTTCTTCGTCTGAGTTCTGGTGCATGTAGTGTCTGGCGCATGGGCTTTCTGGTTGTGAAATTCCATGCTTCTACAAGACCCCCTTTAAAGTTTTCAAAACTTTTGAATAAGTTTTGGAATACTTTGAATAAGAAGCATGGAGGTCAGGGCGCATGATTTCTGGGCGCATGCCTGTTCGGGCGCATGCTCTTCTTAGTTAATGATGATGGTGCCTCGGTAACCGAAAGATTAATGATGATCTTTTGGTTTTATTTGCTGCTATCCTTGCACAGAACCCGAGGCGACGGCTGAGATCACACGTCATCTGTTCACGCGTGCGACCAAGCCCTATAAATAGGTAAGAGTTGGAGAGAGAAAGGGTTCTTCTTCTCTGTGCCTCTGCTTCTTTAGAGTTTCTTCTTCAAAACCCTAACTTCTCCTTCCTCGAGAGAATGGCTCCCAAGACTCCTCGCGGTGCTGCCGGCAAGGGGAAAGAAAGAAGCGAAGGAGTCCGCCGATGAGGAATTGTGGCGACTTATGTTCTTCTTCTTGTAGGGATTGAAGAAGAAGTCTCGTGCTTCGAAACCGGGCACCAGTAAGCCGAAGGAGGTGGCAGGCTCTTCTGAGGAGCGCATTCCACCAATGATGATGTCTCCTGTAGAGGAGGGTCCCGAAGATGTTCCCGTGGAGGTTTTAGTATCTCCTGACTTTGAAGTCGCAACAACTTTTGGGATAGTATCATCTGCCGTGGAGGCCTTGGACGCTGAGGGTCCGACAGACTCGAGGCATCCTGATGATAGTGGATTGGAGTTCGTCGCCTTCTGGTAACGTCCCTCCAGCGTTGCAAGGGTCCGTTGCGGGGGCAGCAGAAGCAGTGAGGATAGAGGAGAGGGTTGACCCCTGCTTGTCATGATGAAGGGAGGTCGGCTGAATCATTGCCAAATCCTTCCTTGGCTTCAACCATGGACATAGAGATGGCTACCGATCAAGCGGTAGCGACAGATTTTGTCCCTGTAGAGGGACTTGAGAAGAATGAGACCCTTCTGCCGGTCTTGTCTCCTGGGGCTGGCCAGGAGATAAATGTTGATCTCCCCATTTTGCCGGGGGAGGTAGCTGATGCTGATAGAACATCGAGGGTAGAAGAGGTGGCCGTCGACGTCGGTAATTTCTCCGGGCTTGAGAAGGGTAAGGGTGTGGAACCCTCTGTTGCTCCTTCCACTTGGGGTACTATCACGACGCATGTGCCGGCTCCTTCTGTTCCTTCGGCTCCTCGGGCTAGCAGTCTGGCCCCTGTTGATGAAGAGCCTATTGCTGCCGAGGTTCAAACCTCTCAGATCGAGGTTGGCGGATCTTCCTCCGGTCCGCAAACTGTAGTAGCTCCTCCAACTCCTGCTATGATGCCGCAGGTGCTAGCGGATGCCGACGAGTATGTGAAGTTCCTCGTCGAGGGAGTATACAAAATGCTGGAGAAAGGTGTATCTGCAGTGATGGATGCCAAGGGGAGCTTTGCGACAGCAAAAGCTTTGGCAATGCCTTGTATCGAGCTGATCCGCGTTCACCAAGGCCATAACCATATGGCCAAAATTCTGGAGGTTTCGGTGATTGAGCTGGACGAGCGGCTCGCGGAACTGCAGCGCATCCAACGAAATGACCTCTCTGTCTTGATAGATGCAGAGATAGGGAAGTTGATGGCTGAAATCGAGGCTTCCCATCGAGCCGATGTGAGCAGTTGGAAGCGTGAAGTGGCTGGGACTGAGGCTGCGGCGGAGCAGTTGTCTCAATCTATGGAGAAGACGACGGAGAAGCGGGCTGCGGTGGATGCTAACATCGCAGAGGTTGATGCTCAGATGCGCCGTCTTGAAGACCAGCGGGCCCAACTTCAACTAGAAGCTGATCGTGTCCTGGCTGAACACGTGGCATTCAAGCAGGAGGAAGCGACTCTTACTCAGCGGACCCTTGCTTTGGCTCAGCAGCGACGACAGCTTGATGAGAAGTATGAGAGTAAAACTTCCACTGAGGCTGTCGGATTAATGCGTCAAGAAGCCGAGCTCCGAGTCCAGGCGACTGTGGAAACTCGCACTGCCGACCTGAGACGTCGAGTCAACGAGCTCTCATCCCACCCTGGAGAGGATCGGGGACTGTAGTTTCTCTTCTTTTTATGTGTTTTTGCAACTCTTACTGGGGAAATAGCGTATTTCTGTACTCCCTTTTTTTTGAAAAATAAAGAAATACACCATCTCTCTTTTTTTTGTGATGTGTTCATTTTTGATCTCATGAACTTGATGATTTATATGGACCTATTATCTTTTGCGCACCTTGGTTTTTAGGTACAGATAATAAGTTTGAAGGAACCAACATGTTTGCTCAGAGGTAATGTAGACATGGCAATCATTAGGTTCAAATGATAGAATCTTCCTACTCAGAGGTATTTATGGACGTGGTAGGAATGATCCTGGGGGATACGCTGAACAACTCAGAGGTAATATGGACGTGGAAGTTCTGCGATCAATGTACGACAACACAGGAGTTGTTTGTACGGGATGTTTACTCAGAGGTAATGTGGACGTGGTAAACATGAAGGATAGCGTAAGCTCACGAAATGTAAGGTTCCGCTTTGTAGGATGTAGAGAGACAACTCAGAGGTAATGTGGACGTGGTTATCTTTCTACGGGAGGATGCCACGGAACAGCTGGGTTCCGGAAGCGTTTGATTTTGTGAAAAGAGGTTGTTTGGGGAAATATATGTCTTGGAGGATGTCAAGAATAGTACTTCTTTAGGAACTTGTCGTTGATGGGCATCATAAATAAGTCCCTATTGGGTTTGGCGAGGCGGTAAGCACCGTTTGAGTATACCGTCTCAATGATGAAGGGTCCTTCCCATTTGGGCTCGAACTTCCCTGGTGTCTTGTGAGTTAACACCATTGGCCTTCTGACTGCTAAAACCAGGTCGCCAACTTGGAAAGTTCTTTGCTTGACCTTCTTGTTGAAAGCCTGTGATATATGGGCTTGGTAAAGTTCGATGCGTTGTTGAGCTAGGAGACGCTTTTCGTCAAGTGCCTCCAGTTCTCGCAGACGACGACGTTGATTGTCTTCTTCTGTGAGTCTGTTTGTGATCGCAACTCGGAGTGAGGGGATCTGGATCTCGAGAGGCAGTACCGCTTCGCTCCCGTAGACCAGGAAGAATGGTGTGTTGCCTGTTGGGGTCCGTACCGTTGTGCGGTAGGCCCAAAGACATTCGCCGAGCTTTTCGTCCCAGTCGCGTTTGTTGGATGACACGACTTTTTTGAGCAGCCTGACGATAGTTTTGTTGAACGCCTCGGCCAATCCGTTTGCTTCCGGATTGTAGGCGGTTGAGGCCACATTTTGAATGCGATTCTTGTCACAGAACCTGCTGAAAATGTGGCTGATGAACTGGGGACCATTGTCATGAATGATTCGCCTGGGTACTCCGAAACGGTAAATAACATGGTGTTTGATAAAGCTGACCATCCTGGAGCTTTTTACTTCCGCTAGTGGGACTGCTTCCGCCCATTTGGAGAAGTAATCGGTGATGGCCAGGATGAAACGATGTCCTCTTGATGAAGAAGGGGTGATTGGTCCTACAATGTCCATGCCCCAGGCTTCGAATGGCCAGGAGGCGACTGTAGGATGTAGAGGTTCAGACGGTGTATGTATGAAGTCGGCATGAAGTTGGCATGTATGGCACTTCTTAGCATATTCCACTGCGTCGGCGGCCATGGTTGGCCAGTAGTAGCCCATACGTCGCAGTCGATCTTGCAACTTAGGACCTGGTTGGTGAGCTCCGCAAGTTCCGTCATGAGCTTCTCGAAGAGCTTCGGCCGCTTCTTCGTTAGACAGGCATCGAAGGAGAAGCCCGTCGAAGGAGCATCGGTACAGCGTTTTAGTGGCTGTATCGTAGTAGAATCGAAGAGAGCGTCTCCTGACTGAGACGACTTCCTTCGGGTCTTCCGGAAGGATTCCGTAGACGGCGAAGTCGATGAACGGGAATCTCCAGTCTCGGACATTAACATCGGTGTTTGTCGGCACGACGTGAGCCATTGGCAAACATAGGTTGTTTCTGGGACAAATCAAGTCTCGGCCAGTTACCGTGACATAGTTTTGAGTCCCAAGGGGCGCGGCCAATGAGGCTGCGAGGCCAGCCAGAGTGTCAGCCTCCAAGTTTTGTAGACGGGGTACATGTTCGATGAAGAACCCAGTGAAGGTTGAAATGATGTTCAATGCAACTTCATGGTAAGGGATCAAATCTTCATGGCGAACCTCGTATTGCCCCCGAATCTGGTTTACGACGAGTTTCGAGTCGCCGTAGGCTTCCAGATGATCCACCCCCAGCTGTTGTGCTAGCTGGAGTCCCAAGACGAGTGCGTTGTACTCAGCAACATTGTTGGAGCACGGCTTCGAAAGAGAGTATGTGCGCTGGATGACCAGCTGATCGGGGAAGACCAAGACTACCCCCACTCCTACGATGATTTGGCCGTTGGGGCCCGTTCTTGAAGCGTCATCGAAGAACATCCGCCAAACGGGGCTTCCTTCAGTGACGTTTGATTCTTGGACTTCATCCGGGATGTCTTCAGAGAGTTTTGAAGATTCTGGGATGGGGTGTGCAGCTAAAAAGTCAGCCAGAGCCTGACCCTTGACCGCCTTCTGCGGGACAAACACCATGTTGTATGGCGTTAGTAGGATCGCCCATGTAGCCAGCCGGGAGTTTAATGACCCTGGCTTCGTCATGAGAACTCTGAGTGGATTGACTCGGGAGATGACGTGAATTGTCTGGCCCGAGACGTAATGACGAGTCTTTTGAATGGCAAACACCAAAGCCAAGCACTCCTTTTCAACGGGGTTGTACCGGTGTTCGACCCCGATGAGTGTTCGACTGAGGTAGTAGATTGCTTGCTCGTAGCCTGCATCGCTGTATTGAGCCAGTAAAGCGCCGAGGAAATGATCCATGGCACGGACGTAGAGGAGGAATGGTTTGCCGGCAACAGGTGCCACTAGGACTGGCGGGCTTGTCAAGTAAGCCTTGATGTCGTCGAAAGCCTTTTGGCACTCCTCTGTCCAGACGTAAGAGACTCCCTTCTTCATGAGCTGAGTAAAGGGTTGACATTTACCGGAGAGGTTTGCTATGAACCTCCGGATGTATGCCAGACGTCCCTGTAAGCCCCGAAGTTCTCGAAGGTTCTTCGGAGGGTCCATGTTGAGGATGGCTTTAGTCTTCTCGGGATCGACATGAATGCCTTTTGCCGTGATGACAAAGCCCAGGAATTTGCTGCTAGAAACCCCCAGGAAGGATTTAGCGGGGTTCATTTTGAGTTGATGTGCCCGCATGAGATCAAAGACCGTCCTCAGGTCCTGTAGGTGATCTCTTTTGAGGCGGCTCTTGACTGCGATGTCGTCAACATAGCACTCAACTGTCTTGCGAAGATGTTGACGGAAGATGGTACTCATCGCTCGTTGGTATGTTGTACCGGCATTCTTCAAGCCGAAGGGCATTACTGTGTAGCAGAAAACACCTTTCGGAGTCCTGAATGACATGTGTTTTGCGTCATCGGAGAACATCTTGATTTGATTGTAGCCTGAATACTCGTCCATGAAGGACATGCGTTCAAAGCCACATGTGTTGTCGATCATTACATCGGTGATTGGGAGCGGGAATTCATCCTTCGGGCAAGCAGAGTTGAGATCCCTGAAGTCGATACAGACTCGTATCTTCCCGTTCTTCTTGGTGACAGGGACGACGTTGGCTACCCAGTCTGGGTGTTGTTCCTCACGGATGAAGCCACTAGTCAAGATTTTGTCCACCTCCTGATCGATGGCATTCATGATGTCCGGGCGGAAGCGTCGCTGTTGTTGTTTGATAGGTTTGGCATCTGGTAAGATGTTCAACCTATGTATCACGATCTGTGGATCGAGACCCGGCATGTCTTCGTAGCTCCAGGCGAAGACGTCAATATACTCTTTAGCCAGTTGGACTAAAGATTCCCGGTCTTCTCCTTCCAAGCTTTTGCTGATGAAGATGGGTTTAGAAGAAGACCCATCCCCGAGGTCGATCTGCTCGACTTCGTCTTCGGTGGGAGGTTCTCGTAACTCAAAACGAGACTCCCATTGTTCTCCTAGGCGCTGAGCCCAGGGTCCCTCTTCGAAGGGTTCCGGCGGTTGGTCTTCGCCTTCATCTTTCTGAGGTTGCGCCGATATCATGTTAGCTGACAGCACTTTCCTGAAGACTGATCCGATACTGGTATCGGAATCCCACGTCGATGCTTCAGACGAGTAGGAATGTTCTATGTTTTCTGCGTCTGAACTCTCTGGAGTTGATGGCGGCGTGACATAGCCTAACCCCCGTCGAGTCCGATTATAGTAATCCTGTGGCTTTCCATTGGGCATCGAAAGCCGGACAGGGAGATGCCGACCCTTGCCGTAGTTTAAGCCTTTGTTGCTTTTCAGGTCGTAGCCCATCTTTTGGATGATGTGCTTAGCCGCATCTGTGTACCGATAGACTTGTACTCTGCCGGTATCAGGTTCGGGCTCGATTGACGGAAGGTCCCGACGACGCTCGATTTTGCCCGAGATGATGGTGCCTTCGTCTCGGCTTCGTGGAGGGACTATGAAGACTCCTTGAGACGGGACTATTTGATTATGGTAGACGGTCGTTACTTGTGTTTGCAACGACCGTAGAGCGTTGTCTAATGTATACATGGCATTCCAGTGTGGAAGACAAGAATAATTGAAAGACACTCTATTATTGATAAAGTACGAGATTTTATCCCGTGGAATTACATTGTCGAAGGAGGGTGCGTCTACATCAGCAGAGATATATTCGCCAAGCTCCTCATCTGTAAGCACTGGGGCCGGATCAGGAGAGTCCTCCACCGCTCTGACTTTGGGGTCTGAGAGGGTTATGTGAGCCCTCTCCGGCATCTTGGATGACTGCGGCGGCTTGCCTTTAAGACGCACCTTGAGAGGTGCCTCGGTTGCGCCTCCGATGAGAGGCGCCTTCCCTTGTAATTTTACTACCAGGGGAGCCGCTGTTTGAGGTGGCTTTCCCTTGAGGCGTATCTTCAGGGGAGCTTCGTGAGTCGGTGCTTTCCCTGATAGCTTGATGCTCATCGGAGGCGCCTTCTGGGGAGGCTTGCCCTTCAATCGGATTTTCAAGGGGGCGTCGGGAGTCATTTCGGGCTCCAAGTTCGGCTCTGTTGCCGTCTCTGCTTCATCATCGACGTCGTTGGCTTTCTCCTCGTCAAGTGGCTTGTACAAGTCGGAATCGGTGAAGTAGGCCTCAATCCCTTTGAAGGGATCGATATCTGCAAACTCCGTCCGGATGATGCCGTTGGTGGATACATATTTCATGTATTGGTGGAGCGTGGAGGGCACCACCATGTACTCATGTAACCATGGTCGTCCGAGTAAGATGTTGTAGTTGACCTTGGCATCCACCACATAACAAGTCACCTCAGTTTTGAGGCTGCCGATGTGACACTTCAGCCGGATCTTGCCCAGTGGCTCGCTCTTGCTAGCGTTGAAGCCACTGATGGTCGTATTGGAGGGCGCCAGCCGGTACATTGGGATCCCCAGCTTTGATAGCAGTGCCTTTGGAATGATGCTTAGGGAAGACCCCGGATCGATCTGAATCCTGCTCACCTTTACCGAACCGATGTACCCTGTGTAATACAACCGTCGGTTATGTCGGTGATGCTTGAGCAGCATGTCTTGTTGGATGAAAGTTATGTTTGGGATAACTTCATCCGCACAATGACAGTGTGCACAAGTAGTTGGGAGGTCTTCAGGCTGCTTGATTTGACTGAGAAAGGATTCGGCATCCTTCAGAGCTTCGCAGAGAGCTTCTCGGGAGTCCTTGGAGAGACGCAGGAGCTCGAACAAAGACAAGCGTGCAGGAGTACTGGCCAGTTGTGCCAGAATGTCAAAATTATGGGGCTTGGCTAGCCCCGAAGCATTTTCTTTCCGCAGAGGTCTGTCGAAACGGGCCTCCACTTGCTTTTGTTTATTGGCTGCTGAGGGCTTGGATGGACCCTCCTCAGGGATGGTGCCAGGAGGCACCACTTCGGCGGCAGCTTCACCGGGCTGGGAATTCTGTTGTGCACGCGTCTGCACAGGAAGCGCCTCTTCCGTTGAAGAAGAGACCGTACGGCAAGACTTGATCTTCCTGCCTTTTGCTTTGGAGGTAGGGCGTACCTCCGGTTGAGTTACCTCGGAGACGAGGTCGGGGTGAACCCAGAGGACCTCTCCTCGAGATGTGGTGAGTGGGACAAGTCCACTCATATTGTCACGGGTGGGTGGCAAGTTCACCACCTCCATTGTCGCCTTAGGGATGAGGACGACGCCATCTTGTGTGGTAGTCGGCGGCAAGGTGCCAAACTGTAGTGACACCACATTAGCTGACACCGTCTTCTCTTCGTAGTCGACGGAGATTACATCCCCATTGATCATGCGCTGGATGTAATTTTTGAGGACGTAGCAGTCCTTAGTCGGGTGTCCGACAAACCGATGGTAGTGACAGTACCTCGGGTTGTCCACTTTCCCGACTTCATCGGGCCGCTTCGGGTCCGGAAGCTTGATCTTGTCACCCTGCTTCAGTATCTCAAAGAGTTGCAGGGTGTCGTCATCATTGAATGAATAAACCTCCTTGGGTCTCGGTGCCAGTAGAGGCTTTTGAGTAGACGCAGATGCGCCCTTCGAGGCATTAACAGTCAATGCCTGTTTCCCCTTTGTTTCTCGTCCGGAGTTGTTGATTGCGGACTTTTTCCCCTTATCGTCAAAGGCGGGGAAGCTAACACCCAGAAGACGTGCATTGGCCGCCTTCTTCTCTGCAGCTTCAGCTTCGATGATTAGGGAGCTCCAGTCGGGAGGGGGAGTAGAGTTAAGCCAGAGCTTTACTGCAGGCAGCATGTTCATACTGCAAGCGGAGAGAAGCGCATGCTCTGGCATGCCTGGAGGTAGCCTGAAGCAGGTCTGACGGAAGCGTTCGATGAATGCCCGAACCGTTTTCTTGTCCTTCTGGCGTATCTCAATGAGAGACGCCATCGTCATGTCCTTCCCACCATCGTAGAAGCGGTCAAGGAAGAGGCGTGTCAGGTCATCGAAGGACGATATGGAATTATCGGGGAGGCTGCAGTACCAGTCATACGCCACCCCTTTCAGGGCCCCAACAAAGATGCTGGTGAGGAGCGCATCCTCTTTCGGAAGATGCCCTGTCTGCGACTGGAAGTACGTCAGGTACCGTCGTGGAGAGTCCTTTCCATCATACGGCGTGAGTGTTTGTGGTTTATACTTTGGGGGATAAACCACCTTGTTCCACTCAAGGGGATAAGGCTGGGGAATACCCATCTTCTGGCGCTCCTCCTGCCTGTTCTTGGACTCGAAGCGCTCCCGCAGATCTTTGATCATTTCGACCACGTCCTCCGTGGAGCTAGGAGTCGGGGAAGGAGGTACCACCTGGAGTGGAGCGTTTGAGGGCTCCGACGTCCGGGGTGCTTCTGTGTCTGAGGGTGTCCGTTGGAGGGGCACACTCGACTCTCCATTGGCTCCTGGGTCGGGACCATTGGAAGGTGTCCTGATCAAGGCCGACCGCATCTCAAACACTGTTTGAGTCAGTGCTTGCATTGAGGCAGAGAGGGTTTTGAGTCCTTCCTCTAGCGAGTCTATGCGCTGGACAATGTCCTGTGGCGGCGCATCAGTCTCAAGATCACCCCCGGTCATGTATACTGTCATGATACGGTCGGAAGTGGATGGATTAGTTGAGGCTTCGCTCTCAGCCTCGCTCTCATGTGGGGGAGTTACTTTTCCTGGTGTTTGGCGACCCCCAGCCACATTCTGGAGTTCGTCTTCGACAGGCGCATCTGCAAGGGCCTGACTGCCCTCAGCTCTGTCTTGAAGGGCCTCTTCGTTTCCAGAACTACCCCCGGCGGTGTCCTGGAGGACATCGTCATTTTGAGGGGCTTCAGGGAGGCCATCTTCGCCTTGATGAAGATCCGCCGCAGCTGTGTTTTGGACATCTTCGTCTTCGGAAGGGGGCTCGACAAGGGTCTGGCTACCCCCAGCTTCCTCCAAGAACTTCTTCCTCGACCGAGTGCCTTCGAACACTCCAGAGGTCGAAACAGCTGCCTTGGTTTTCCTCGGCTGGCTTTTGGATGAAGACGAGGAATTGGCAGTCGTCTTCCGGACAGATGAGGAGTTGGAGATCACGTTGCATGAAGCAACCTTTAGCTCCTCTTCTGCTGACACCTTCGTCCCAAGGCGATGTCGGAGGGGTGTCGATGATTGTAGCCGTTGGAAGACCGACTGCTTTGGCGGTACTGCCGTCTTGCAACAGCAGTTGATGGTGACCACTGCACAAGTGTGCCCCGTGAGAGGCGCATCGTGCTTGTTGGTCAACTCTCCTGACCGGCGCTTGTGAGTGATCACGTTGCGCAGGTCGTTGGAGGAGAGTGCTACCCTCACACCCCTCTCAGGCGCATGGCAGGGCCAAACGCCGGGGTGGTCGGGTGAGTGCTGCGTCCCCTGATCTAATACCACGCAGGCATCACGATCAGTAGTGGGGGAACCACAGCATTTGGAGTGACTTGAACGGACCTCAAACGCACAACCAGAGGAGGCACGGGAGTTCAAGACCACTGAGTTTGCCTCTCTCGGCTTGGTTGTGCACGCAGTGAATGCGCCCAAGCGAGATAAGGACTTTGAAGGTCGACTCGTTGTTGGTGCAGAAGCACTTGAGTCAACCTTGTACAGCTTGCCATCGGCAGCGCGCGTGATTGTAAGCGCGTGCCTCTGGCCGGCTGCTGGCATAGCACGTTTGTGGCGCATGGCCCGTGCCGCCTTGGATTTCTTCGTACCAGCCCGCTGGGGCGCATAGTACTCAGCATCCAAATTCTCCTCGCCATTACAGCCAGTGAGTCTGTCAAAGACAGAGGCTCTTTGTGGCGCATCAGAAGTGATGCGCGGGGCATTGGCTGTGCCCCTGCTCCGTCGACGTATCTTCCTCGCCTGAGAGGAAGATGGCTGGGAAACGTGGTCAGCCGTACGCTTCCCCGAGAGATGCGCTGCATCAGCGGGCGCACCTTGACTGCTGAGGACGTCAGCAGGAAGGGAAGGCTGGACGGGCGCATCCCCTTCAACGGTGGTGCCCGAGGCGTCGACTTTGCGCACCCAGACTGCGCGGGTCTTCTTCGACTTCGACAGCCGCTTCGAAGGACTCGCACTTCCTTCAGAAATAAACTCCTCGTACGCCTGTTGATTGAGGCGCACTACCAGCGTCTTGTGGGAGGAGCCCACCTTCACGTCGTCGGCCTGTGACACAACCTTTTCGGTAGAGGAAAAAGAAGTCCCCAGCAGAGTCGCCAGCTTGTTTGCCATTAAAATTGTTTGATTGAAAACTTTAATACAAACAGAACAGTGTTACAATATAGGACTTAGAAGTAGTCCTAGGAGTACACTTTTGTTTAAGCTGGGTCCTTAGTGCCAATGGAGCGAGTGGTAATGCGTTGACTCCGTTGACCGGCTGACGACGGTTATCGGTTCTCTGAAGGTGTTGATTGCTCTGGGTGCTGGAGCTTGCTGAGAGGAGGAAGACGTTGAGTGTCTAGAACTGCCTCTCCGGTGATTCTCTGTTAAGGATTCTCTCTGTTGTGTGAGTCTTGTGTCCTGAGTCTCCCTCTGTGTGTGAAGGAGATGATCCTTCTATTTATAGTTTTGCAGGCTGGCTGCTCATGCGCGCATGCAGGATACGCCGGTGTGGGGACGCCACGTGGAGGTTGCTGATGGAGGCGCACGGATGCTGCGCCCTGATCGAGGGGGAGAACTCTTCATACTGCTGTTGTGAGCCGACACGTAGCAGAGAGAAGATCTTTCCGTTGCTGAAATCTTGGATGAGTTGAGTCAAAAGACACGTGTCGTCGACTCATGGTTCGAAGATCTCGGATTTGGTGGAGAGGAGTGATCTGGTGGGCTGCGCCTTGGATTGGGCGCAGGAGGAGGCTGCGGCTCATAACCTTTAGGAGTTACAAACCATTTGGGGCGCATGGCTTTTGAGGCGCATGCAGGCGACTTTCCTTCTGTCTTTCGGGATCAGAGAGCAGTCTGAGGCGCATGGCTTTTGAGGCGCATGCTGATTTGGACGCATGGCCGTAGAGGTGCATGCTGATGGTGGAGTGGCCACGTGGCAGTAGCCGTCGAAATAAAGTCATGATGATGCTGACGTTGTCGACGCTTCGTTTTCTGAAAAAGCTGTCAACTGTTCAGACTTTGGGAGGCGTACTGCCAACTCTGTCAGTTCAGCATTTAATGTTGGTGACGTTCGATGGACAGCTGAGTGGGCGCGTCGGTTGGCGTTCCACTCGGTATGGAGATGTGTGGGGGCGCACCCTCTGTAACGTGCCGAGTACTGGAGGGCGCGTCTGTGTGATGCGCTTGATGCCGAAGGGCGCGTCGGTGTGATGCGCTGTCTGGCTGGCGCATCGGACATGTCTTTTAATGATGCGGCTGTCTCGCTCTTCGAGTGCTATAAATAGCCGTTTGGCTGAATTCGAGGCGTCCGGTTCATCCATTTAATGTAAATTTATTGCACAAAATTCGGAGGGCCATCCACTTGGTGCGTGGGTTTGATCTGCCCGGCCTATAAATAGTGGCATGGAGAGAAGATTTGCTTCTCATTCCCTCACGTACTTCCAACATGAGCTTGAACATGCGGGTGCATTCTGTTGACGAAGTGCTCCCGAGGGTAAAGATGAGACGCTATGTTGTCTTCGATGCACTTGAAGATGACTGTTACATCCAAAAGACGGAGTCGAAGGCTTCCGAGGCAGGCGGAAGGTGCCTGTTGCATCCAAAGATAAGGATGCTCGGGCCTTGTCTTCGTTATTCCGGAAGAGCCGTAGATCGGAATGGCGGTGCTAGGCTCTATCTTCCTTCAAAGTGGGGTTTGCCCACTTTGGTTGTGTTGAAAGCTGCTCCTTTAGCCGCGGTTTCGATCACGGTCTTCCTTCGGCTTTGGAGGCTCTTTCGAAGCCTCCCCTGGCCACAGCATTTGCGGTGCTCTTCTCTTCCTTGGTTCCAGCCAGAGGGTTAAATGCTTTGTGTATCGAAGCATTTATCAGGCGAGCCTGGTTGGAAAAGCGGCACATAACTGGGCTCTGCTCGGCCAGGTGAGCCTGGCTGGAAGAATTTGGCTGAAGGGATGCACATAGCTGGGCTGGATGCACATAACTGAGCTGGATGCACATGAATGAGCTGCTGAAGATATGGTGGGATGCGCCTGGTTGGAGGCGCATGATGTCTGCTGCGCCTGACTGACAGCGCATGGTGATGCTGCGCCTATCTGGAGACGCATGGTGGCCGATGCGCTTATCTGAAGGCGCATGGTGGCCGCGGGCTGTAGACTTAGGATCTTTTCTTTGTAGAAATTCTCCTTTGTACAACCTTTTCTAGACATGTAATAGACTTTTATATATAAAATGAAAAGTCCTTCTTCAAATGTCTATACTTATTGACTTTGCTGTGAAGTTCTTCGTCTGAGTTCTAGCGCATGTAGTGTCTGGCGCATGGGCTTTCTGGTTGTGAAATTCCATGCTTCTACAAAACCTTAGATGGGTTGATATCTAGCTATCCTAAGGAGCCTAGGCTAGTACCATGGGTATTTGCGGAGTTTCATTGGTATTGGGCAAGGTATCGGGATTTACCTTAGAAGGGTAAATACTAGTTTTGCCTAGAAATAGGATATTGGTGTTAGAAGCCTAAGATAGAGTTAGAACTTGATTTCCGTGGTTGGTAATGATCAAATATGGTACTCATAGACTAGTTTTGACGTCGGTTGACCTTTTTGACCAAAAGTCAACAAAAGTCAACCGAGAGTCAAACTTAGTCTTTAAGCGACCCGATTTGACCGAAACCAATCCAGAGTTGACCAGTTGACTGAAAGTCAACAGTTGGTCAACATTAGACTAGTTTGACCAAAGATTGACCTAGAGTTGACCAGAGTTGACCAGAGTTGACCTTTTTGACCAAAAGTCAACTGTAAGTCAACCGTTGATCCCGATTGACCTAGTTTGACTTGGATTGACTTCCAGTGACCTAGTATGACCTAGTATGAACCAGTATGACCTAGTATGACTCAGTTTGACCTAGATTGACCTAGTTTTGACTTAGACTTGTATTCATGGCTTGTATTAGTTTTCATTTTTCAGTATTAAGCCCTGTTTGACTCATAGTATCTTATTTTAGGTCTGTGATCACTCTGAGCGTCTGTTCACCTTATCAGCTCAGGACCACAGGCGAGTACATTCACTGATAGTTTTTATTGTCTTGATATCTACTATATCCGATTCAGTTGTAGTGTCTTACTTGATTCTCGACACGATAGTTCACGGACTAGTATTATCGGATTCCGGTCATGAGATGTCATTCCTGGATTTCTTAGGATACTGGTACTTGCTTGATCTTGATTCTTGTACTTGTATTGACGCTGATTCCTGAATAGGACTTGCTCCCCTCTTAGGAAATCCCGCGTCATGACGTGCTATGTCCGGATCCGTATACTATTCGGGGATGGAGGAATTATTAGGGGTTATGTGATCAAAGCCTTCCTGTAACTACATTTTGCTAGCGTCACCCTCACCTCACGTAGGGTGTTGCAGACACCCCATTACCAGTTATCCAGGTTGGACGGCATGACTCTCCGTTGAGTACACCGCGGATTGTCGGGCCAAGTGGATAACCATCTCTTGCTTCCCTAGCCGATCACATATCGCTCTTATAATTCAAATCACCTTTTTACATTTATTGTCATATCTTATATTTCCAGTTCAGCTTTACTTACTGTACTTTCACCATGCTATGATTCATTTCTTACATGCTCTACCTGCCTTTTATACTGTACCATGATTTGAGACTAAGTTCTGTTTGAAAGAAGGGTTACAACTCCTGTCCTTGTTTGGTTCAAGGATTGTAACTCAGCTTTCAAATGGTTCCCAAGTCGCCTATATCTTGTCTTGTATTTCATTATTGCTGTCTCTTATAGTATTTCTCAATTCATATGGAACTGCTGTTGGTTTTTGTACTTGCTCATTTTCTTGACAGGATACCGTTGACAAATTTTACATATGACTCTGAGACTGACTGCCCGACCTACTATAGGGTCGAGTCTGATGGACTAGATTTAGACCGTGGCTTATTGGTAGAGCCACTGGACTTTGCTCACCCTGAGTAGCATAGTTTAGTTAGGTTTGCCTGGCCTGCGAGCCAACTAGTACATTTTTAGTTTGTAGTATCTTTATACTTATATTATCTGAGACTCTGGATATTTGTGTTTAACTCTGACTTGTGGATTTTGGACTCGTTTCCTGTTTTATCTATCATATCTCTGTTCCATGTTATCTACCTTAGTTTTGATATATGTGATTGAGACTGTATTGCTATGTCACCTCCATTCGGAGTGTATATACTGTACAGGTACATTTATCCATTTTAGTCGTAGTATTTACAGACCCTATATACAGCGTTCTACCGCCGATTCTGTGGCGTAGGCTGGACGTAACCACGTGCTCGTGCCCCTCTAAAGGATGCGGGTCGTGACACCATCGCTCTCCAGTATTTTGGTTCTGGGACGTGACAAGGTTTTAGTGGTGGCCCATGCAGGTTTGATTTCAGACTTGTGGGGTGTTTTAATTTATAGGATGTCTCAATCACACATGTTTCTCCTTGATCTCATGATTCGTTACTCTCGACTCGAGCTTGACATTCCGGTATCCTTTGACTTCATTTGATCTTTTCTGTCCGATCGTTTGATTGTTCTCTTGTCCCTTTTCTTAGGGGCACATCGTCCGTATCTGTCAGAGCTGGACAGCAGCAACAAGGGCAACATGGGCAACATGACCATGTTGGTCAGCAACAAGGGCCAGTACTACCTCAAAAGACTATCCAAGAAGAAGTGATAGTGGAACCAGCAGCTGGACCGCAGTATCCAGAGGTTCCAACGCCACCAATAGTTCCACCTACCCCTGTGGAAGTGGACACGCCAGCCCTTCTGGAGATCATGAGAGGGTTGATGGCTACTCAGTAACACCAGATGTTGGCCCAGCAGTGCATGCATGCTCAGTTGCAAGAGCAGAATGTACTACTCAACCAAGGATTACAGACAGCTTTGGAAAGAGGGACGGGGACAGATTCAGGAGCATCAACCAGATTTTGCAAGTACAATCCCTGCCGTTTCGAGGGCACGGAAGATGCCATCTCAGCAGATGCATGGCTTAAGGATATTAAGGCTATTCTGACGGCGGCTAAGGTTCCGACAGAAGAACGTGTGGACCTAGTGAAGTTATTACTTCAGGACCTCGTACGTGATTGGTGGGAATCAGAGGAGGTAGGCATCCGACTTCCTGTTGCTTGGGATAATTTTACCACAAGATTCAAGATGAAGTATTATGGAGTTGTGGCACAGTTTGAGCTACAACAGACGTTTATCAACCTCAAGCAGGCCGGCAAGACAGTGGATGCTTATGCAGCAGAGTTCTGCAGATTGAGTAGGTTCATCCCAGAGATGGTAGCAACGGAGAGCCAGAGGGCTATGAGGTTCTAGTAAGGGTTTCATTTTCAGCTCTTGCAATTGATAGAGGGGCACAACTACCAGACTTTCGATGAAGTGTTGACGGCAACCCGAAGGCATGAGATCACCGTTCAGAGGATCGCGGCATGGACTGGAGGTCAGAAGAGATCCCACAGTCAGATTGAAGGAGGAGGGAGAGTAGCCCCCCAAATAACAGCACCGTCCCCTGGCGTTCGTATCCACGATGTGGCAATACGAGGGCCAGTACCACCACCAAGGCAGCAGCAATAGCATCAGAGGAAGAACCAGCAAACCCCAGCGGGCTACACTTATTGCGGGAAGGCAGGGCACACTAGAGATGTGTGTCGGACATTGAACGGGCAATGTTTGATATGCGGAAGTCTAGATCATCGAGTTTCTACCTGTCCCATGAATTCGAGGTCAGGAGGACCAGTACAGTAATTTCTTGCTCTGCCAGCACTAGGGACAGACCCATATCGAGGACCAGCGGTGGCAGTGAGACCGTTGGCACAACGCCCGTTCATGTCGCAGGCTCAGATGTTTCGGTAGCAGGGACCGCCGATGCAGCAACACCAACACAGACCACCCCAGCATCACTAAGGCAGGGGCCAGCAGCAGCACCAGGCTAGGCCGCAATATAGGAACCAACAAAGAGGTCGAGGGCAGGCATTCAATCTGTCTTTGGAAGAGGCATTGGCATCGGAAGATGTTGTGGCAGGTAACATTCTCGTCACCTCATATCTCGTAGTAGCATTGTTCGATTCGGGAGCATTACACTCATTTATATCTGTACAATTCGCGATACGACTAGGAATAGAATTCGAGACATTGCCCGGGAGGTTGAATATACTCACTGGTAATGGGTTCGTAGAAGTTAGTAGAGTTATTCTAGCGTGTAGCATTGTAGTTTGCGGGCATTCTTTACCCGCCAGGTTGATAGAATTTTTTGTTGGAAATTTCGACGTTATCTTAGGCATGGACTGGCTGAAAGATAGTCATGCGATAATAGATTGTCATAGAGGGAGTGTATCTTTTGATATTCCAGGCATGAAGCGGTTCACCTTAGTAAGATCAGTGGCAACTCAACAAGAGCAGAGAGTAGTAACGACAATGAAAGAAGTTCAAGTTTCGAAGGTAGTTGAAGAGTTTCTAGATGTATTTCCTGAAGAACTTTCAGGTCTACCACCGGTTAGAGATATTGAGTTCAGTATAAAATTGGCACCTGGAACTAAACCGATATCAGATCAAGTTTACAGAATGGCGGATTCAGAGCAGGCCAAATTATATCAGCACATAGAGGAACTGAAGGAGAAGAGATTCATTTAAGCTAGTGTATTACCATGGGCAGCACCAGTGGTACTTGTAGGGAAGAAGGGTGGGTCATCCAGATTTTGCATCTATTACAGGAAGCTCAATACGACAACAGTAAAGAACAAGTATCCACTACCAAGGATCGATGACTTGTTTGATCAGTTGAGCAGGGCTAGAGTTTTCTCCAAAATAGATCTTCGGTCAGGGTATCATCAAGTGAGGGTTCGGAAGGAGGATATTCCCAAGACAGCGTTCAGATCAAAGTACGGGCACTACGAATTCTTAGTAATGCCGTTTGGTTTGACCAATGCTCCAGCAATATTTATGGATTTGATGAACCGCATCTTTATGCCGTACTTAGATCAATTTGTCGTTGTGTTTCTTGACGACATTCTCGTATACTCTGCCAGTAAAGAGTAGCATGAAGACCACCTCAGAAAAGTGTTATAGGTTCTGAGAGAGAACCAGTTGTATGCCAAGCTCAGCAAGTGTGAGTTCTGGACAGATCATATTTTATTTTTGGGACACATCATATCAGGAGCTGGAGTAGCAGTGGATTCCAAGAAGGTAGAAGCAGTAGAGAGTTGGCCAGTACCCAAGACCGTAGCAGATGTACGGAGTTTCTTAGGAATGGCAGGATATTACAGAAGGTTTGTATCAGACTTTGTAAGACTTTCAGCACCCATGACCCGCTTGACACGAAAGGACGTGCCATTCGTCTGGTCGGCAGAATGCCAGGCATCATTTGAGAATCTGAAGCAGAAATTGATATCAGCGCCTATTCTTATATTGCCAGTTGGACCCGGAGGTTTTACTGTATATTGTGATACGTTAGGAAAAGGACTTGGATGCGTCCTCATGCAACATGGGAAGGTGATAGCGTATGCATCTAGGCAACTTCGGGACCACGAGAAGAATTACCCAACTCATGACTTGGAGTTGGCAGCAGTAGTATTTGCTTTGAAGCTAAGGAGGCATTACTTGTACGGTGATCGAGTAGATATGTACACAGACCACAAAAGTTTGAAGTACATATTTACTCAGAAGGAACTGAACATAAGACAGAGAAGATGGTTGGAGTTGATCAAGGATTACGACGTAGAGCTTCAGTATCATCCAGGCAAGGCTAACGTGGTAGCAGACGCTCTTAGCAGGAGAGGCGGCGCATTTATGTTGACAACACAGAAACATATCTTAGAAGACCTTCAGGAGATGGGCATCGAGGTTATACTTCCTAGTGATATAGGAATTCTGGCAAGTCTACAAGTTCAATCCGACTTGGTGGACAGGATCAAGGCAGCTCAGGCGCAGGACCCAAGGATTCAGAAGCTCAGGACAGAATGTGAGTCAGGACTCAGAAAGGAGATGCAAATTCATGAAGAAAGTACACTTAGGTTTGGATCACGCCTATGTGTGCCTAGTGGAGATATTAGACGGGAGATTATGACAGAAGCTCACAGTTTTCAGTATTCTACACATCCCAGAGGGACCAAAATATACAAAGATATCAAGCAGCACTTCTGGTGGAACGGAATGAAGAGAGAGATAGCTAGATTCGTTTCTCGTTGCTTGAAATATCAGCAAGTAAAGGCAGAACAACAGAGGCCAGCTGCGTTAATGCAACCGCTTCCTATTTTGGAATAGAAGTGGGAGCATATCACAATGGACTTTGTGACCGGTCTACCGAGATCGCCAAGTGGTAAAGATGCTATTTGGTTGATAGTAGATCGGCTTACAAAGGTGGCACATTTTCTTCCTTTCAGAGTAGGACAATCTACAGAAAAGTTGGCGGAGTTGTATATGCAACAGATAGTCAGGCAGCATGGAGTCCCTGTCAGTATTGTGTCAGACAGAGACACCCGCTTTACATCACATTTTTGGAAGAGTTTACATCATAATCTGGGTACCAAGTTAAGATTTAGCATAGCTTACCATCCACAGACGGACGGACAATCAGAAAGAACAATTCAGACTTTAGAAGATATGTTACGAGCTTGCACCCTGGATTTTGGAGGATCTTGGAAGAGTCACCTGCACCTAGTCGAGTTCTCATACAACAATAGTTATCAAGCCAGTATACAGATGGCACCATTTGAAGCACTATATGGTAAGAAGTGTAGATCGCTACTAGCATGGGATGACATTGGGAAAAGGAAGATGCTAGGCCCAGAAATGATTGTTCAGACAGTTGAAGTGGTTAAGAGAATTAGAGAGCGACTTCGAGTTGCGCGGGATCGGCATCGTCATTGGGCGGACCATCATCGTAGGCCGCTAGAGTTTTTTGTTGGGGACCACGTGTTCTTGCGGATCTTACCTACCCGTAGGATCATTAGATTTGGCGTTCGCGGGAAGTTGAGTCCGCGGTACGTGGGCCCATTTGTTATCCTTGATAGGATAGACGATGTTGCTTATCGTTTATCCCTTCCACCTTCGTTACGAGAGGTGCATGATGTGTTTCATGTATCTCAGTTGCGAAGGTATGTATCGGACCCAAGCCATATCCTTGATCATTCTGAGCTGGTTGTTGGTACCAACCTGTTTTACGAGGAACAAACTGTGTCCATTTTGGACCAAAAAGAGAAGATACTCAAGAACCGAACAATTAGCCTTGTTCGTGTTGCTTGGGGTCATCACTCCTTAGGAGAGTCAACGTGGGAACGTGAGGATGATATCCGATCATGGTATCCGCACCTGTTTGACTCACAAGGTATATTTCTTTCCATATACCTTGATTGTCTTAACTTCTCATGCTTGTCACCTTATGAGTAGAATTACTTGATGTCGTAGATTGTTAAATATAGATATGTTGCTTGCTATTTACATTATAAAATGATTGCTCGCTCAAATTGCTTGTACTTAGATTAGTTTAGTTTTGATGTCCCTATCCTGCTTGGATTTGAAATTCCGAGGACGGAATTTTTCTAAGGAGGGTAGAGATGTCACTTTCCGTTTCCAGAATACGTATTTTTAATACGTGTACTGCTTGAATGTATTTATTTAATATTTATCATGAATTTATTCTGTATTTAATTCCTTTAATTTTGTGCTAATTATTTTTACTGTATTTTATTTTCTGCTTAGCTTTGCTTCTGGGCTCGGCTTGGGTATTTCCGTATTTGGGTGGTTCAACATGAACTCGACCAACCCACCATCATCTTCATTTAAAGCCTCAATCCTTTCTCTCTCTTCATTACTTCTTCTTTCTCATTTACTCTTCTTCTTCCTCCATTACTCTCCTACCCACCCATTTGGAAAGGCATGTACATCTTGCACACCATGAGGGATTTCATGCATCCCTATTTATTTTTAGTCCATGTTGTTTATCTTATCTTTCTCTACAAGTTTAGGTCTCGAAGTTCTTGATTTCCATGGATGGTTGGGTGTAGATCTAAGTTTTGTTTTTTGTATAGATTTTGTGGTTTTGATCTATCAAATTTTGTTGTTTTCGAAAATAAGTGGTTCCATATTGTAGAGAATTCAATTCTACCAAAGTTTGGCTTTTAAAAAGTTAGATTTTGACTTGTTTTGAGGAAGTTATGGCCATGGCAAGTTTTTAGAACTTTCATGGCTGAACTTGCTGTTTGGGGACGATGACCCCCATGCGCCCGGGAGGCCATGTGCCGAAAGGCCATGCGCCGTGAAGTCCCGATAACGTATCCCTTGACTCCGAGCGTGTCATGCGTGTAGGTTCCTTACACGCATGTGCTGAAGACGCAACGTGAGTTTCCCATGCGCGAATTGTGTAGGAATCCCATGCACCGGGATTGCCCTATTTTACTGTTTTTGCCTGTTTAAGTTGTTTTGTAGCTAGAATCTTGAAAAACTCATAACATAAAAGTGGTAGATCTTTTTCTTGGCTTCAAGAATATGTTACCAACTATTTTATGCAAGTTATAGACTCGACCATGCTTAATACTAGTTTGACTTTCATGCCTTATCATGAATTGACCTCGACTGTTACTTTGACTAATAATTGATCATGCTTTCCTAGTTGGAACTAGAAGACTGGCTAGTCGTCTTATTGAATTGAATGAGACACGTTCATATTAACTATGAACTATTGCAATCGATTGGCCGATCCGAATATTAGCATACAGGCACGTGCAGGCTTCAATTTATTTTCTACAAAAGTAGCATGTGTACTTTATGGTCAAGGCATGATTATTCCGTGGCTAGTTTTGATTGTTGTATTGTGCTATGTATGACCTATAACCTAACCCCACGGGTACCGTTGTAGAGTTGTACATATCGTACCCCATACGAAAGTACTCATTCTGAAAGATCATGATCCACGGTATGGGATTTCACTTAACATAGAGGCTACTAAGTTAAATAAAATAATGATTGCATGGAGAGAATGGATTTCCGAGTTGTTACATGGCAGCCATCTTTGGGACTATTAGTGCCCGACATGCCGGCTGGTTCCCACAGATACTGTAAATCTGTCACACGGGCAGGGAGCGGTATCTACTTATATTATTTATTGTATATTGATGACGGGCGTCCCGCTGGGACTCGTCTAATTCATGATTGGCGCAATTGATTGATTGGGTAAACTAGCCTTGCTTGTACATAGTAAGAACTGAGGAATCCTTATGGCATATTTCCAGGGTAACTTGAAACTCACAGTAGCAAGCCGTAGTAGTTGAATGGCCGTTTAAGTTGACTTGTTTGTGTACTGTACCTACTCTGTTAACTACCAAGATGATCAGAATATCAGGACATAACGGGTCAACTTCTGTCCTTGTTTGGTTGGGAGGTTGGTTTGAAGTGTCGTGATGTTATGTGAATCCCAGTAGCCAGCAGAGACCTATTTATCATATTTTCTTATTACTAGTTATAATTCCTCATATCGTGCTTTCTTGCGGTACTTGCTATTAGAGGTCTAACCTCTCTGGTTTTGTATGGCCAGATTTAGAGCCGGTCCCCGAGGACTCAGCTTACTTCCACCTCCAAGATGGTCAATACTAGAGGGATGATCGCAGGAGGACTCGAGTGGGTTCCTTACTTCCCCGCTCGTTTTTTTACTTACTTTATACTTTGCCGTTTGGCACCGACATGTTAGTCGGATTGTCTTGTACTTGCTTTTACATAATTGTAACTAAGTCAGGCTGCAGCTGATTAACAATTGTGTATACCTTGCTACATCATCTGGCTATGTTTTGTAAAGCCAGATGTCAAGAACATTTTGACTAAGCATTTGGGATGCCTTACTGCTTTATTTCACATGTTCTCTATTTACTGTTTCTTGTTCGAATGATTGAGACAATAGATGTGAAGTGACCATAGTGAGACTTTTATGTAGTATGCACCCCCTTATCTTTTAGACAGCATTGATCGTATTATACGGTATTCATCTACCTGTAATACGTAGCTGGCTGAGTCATTCTCACGCTCTCCAGTATTCTGGTTTTGGGGCGTGACACTAGCAATGTCAAGCTATACTGGATCTTTGGCTCATAGTGACCCCTTCGCGTGGAGGTGCGAGCCCTACAGAATGGTCCCGTGGCATATACCGTAATAGTTCACTTATAACGAGTCACACCGTCGTCGAAGGCCGTACGGTATCTGCTTTTCCCTCCTAGGTCGACTCGATCCCGGCGCCCCGACGATCGGTCGAGGGGTTCCCCTTGCACGCAAGTTGTCCAATGACCATGCAAGACTCAACTCGATCTAGCAAATCCTTCCTTAACATGACCATGCTTTCCATCTTTCTATCTAGACTCCCAAGTAGCGGGACCGATCTCGTGTGCGGGACTTTTCGAGACTTAGCGAGACTCCCAAGTAGCGGGATCGATCTCGCGTGCTTGCTTATCCAGACTTATCGAGACTTAGCGAGACTCCCAAGTAGCGGGATCGATCTCGCGTGAACGAGACTTATCGAGACTTAGCGAGACTTCCAATTAGCGGGACCGATCTTGCGTGAACGAGGCTTATCGAGACTTAGCGAGAATCCCAAGTAGTGAGACCGATCTCGCGTGAACGAGGCTTAGCGAGACTCCCAAGCAGCGGGACCGATCTCGGTGACAACCAGTCGCGGGGACTTTCTTTGACCGTAACATGCTTTTCACTAAACCGTCCGTGGCTCGTGCCGTAGATAGGCCTGGTTCTCTAGGCGACGCTATCGCTCAAGTCATATACTTTATATGACGAGCCTTATTCTCAAGGGACTACGCGACTTGACAACCGCAGATAGAGCGAGACAGTGCTAGAAATGGCCTTGATAGCCCAGCACAACTCTTGTTTAACTTATTCGGGCAACGACTCGATGAACAGAGGCTACGCCGAGCTTCGTATCGAGGGAACGTTCCGTGCACGCGTCCGACTTGAACAACCAAGTTCACGGGTGCCTAGACTTAAGCCAACAGCCGTGCAAGACGACTTATCTTGTGGGACGTGCGAAGGCTATGCCAAGCCTTGGACGAAGGGACCGTGCATGCTTTATTAAGCATTCATGCGGGTGACGCCTATGACTTAGGCTGATTCGAGTGTTGGGACAAAAACAACGGGACCGCGCATGCTTTATCAAGCATTCGTGCGGGCGACGCCTACGGCTTAGGCTTATTCGAGTGTCGGGGCAACTTAGCAACTTAGGCCAACTTCCTTCTCCCAAGCCACGGGACGAAGGATCGAGTGTCATTTGAAAGCACACTGAACCGACTTCTAAGCAGATCGTGGGACCATTTTCCATGTTCTAAGACATTCCGACCTGTCGGGATTATTCCCTTAGCTATGTGGATGCGTCTCTTTTATTATCAAGCCAAACTTGTGCAAGTTGAAAACAAGCGTGTTATTAAGTGAAGGCTGATGAGGCAAGTTCACTGAAACTATCCCACCTGAACGAGGAGTCGTCTCGACCGAGCGAGTCTTCGGGCAGCCGTTGCAAGGCTAAGTCCGAACGCCGTCGGCATTTCGATTCCTCCGATTGACTTTGCGGAACGGGGAACTACAACATACACCACTCAGAACAAGTCTCGTCCTCAAGACTTTCCTGAAGGCAAGCCATCCTACCATTTCTATGGCCAAGACTTAATCGCTCCCAGACACGAGACTATAACTGTCGAGTGAAGTACGCCATAATTTATCGTACATACTCCGCCTACGTGTTTCTTCGATTCTGAGCCACGCTCGCACTAGTATCAATCCTTTTTTTAACACGATCTCAAATTCTCGACACTCTTCGATTCGATCGATCCCGACCGAGTCGATAGCGACAGTGTTCCTTTCTCGTGCACCCCTTGGACGGGAAACGGGACATGATGTAGGGATGGGGCACTACAGTGCCTCAGTGCACGAGCGATAGAACATTGAATACCTTATCGAGGCGTGCCTCAGTTGCACGAATCGGAAGGCTGGAACATAAGTATGACGCGTTGATTACTAAGGCATAGAATATGGAAACACGGCTTCGAGGCGTGCATTGAATGCACAATGCAAGGAAAGACGGCAAAAGTGCGCAGCTGAACGATACTTACAAAAGATGGCACGTTGCGACGAGGAAAACAGTTGTGGCAAGGATGTGACATAACTGTCGGTGTGGCATGGTGTCACGACCCGTTACCCAAATTGTTGGGCCGGGCCGAGCCATGTCCAGCCTACGCTTGGTTAAAGCATAGTAATCTGTTCTAAAAATAGACAATAAAGGATCTAAGCAGCTAACAGTTCTAAAATCACATTTAAGGTTCATCAAAACACGGCATCTATAAGCGAAGGTAACATAAGCACAGACTTAATAATACACTTTATAAGTATCTAATTGGAGACAAAGTCCAGTATCCAAATAGAAGTTCAAAACAAAGTCTAAGTCTCAAAACACATGAAAAATAACTAAGCAAGGTTCCCCGCTGGGACCTCTTCTGGAGCTAAGGCCAGGTCCTCAAATCAGTGCCATAGTATGTATCACATAGCATTTCCTCCTCGAAAAGTATACCTTCAACGTTATCCTGTCAGGACGGGAGCAAGTACAACCTCTACAACTAAAGTACTGAATATATAATGAAAGAGATGTACAACAAGAAACATGGTGTGATAAGTCTATAAAATCAGAAATACTGGAAACATGGCCTCATGGTACAACGGGGATCACAGTATCATAGTAACATAAGGAACATGGCATAACTGGAATCATGGTATGACTGGAATCACAGTATCATAGTAACATATGTGTCATGCCCCAGAACCAGAACACTGAAGAGCGGGGGCAGACATAGCCTGCTACGTATAATGAAATGGGATCCACTCCACTATACGGTCACGGCTGTCTAGATATATGAGGGTTTATCTACAAACCATCGGTCTCTTATGGTCAAGAACAAGCCTATTGTCTCAATCACAAGCAAGTAAGTAAATGTTACAAGATGTAAGATCACCAAATATACAATAGTAAGGCGTCCCAAACATTACATATTCAGCTGATCATGAAGCTAGTCGTTACAAAATGTCAGGACTAGCAAGAGTTTAGTCATACATGATCAACCCTAGGTTGCCAATCATGTTACAGCCCGTAGGCAGACAGTAAGTAAAATGTACACGAGCAAACACATGCTCGGCAGCTAAACACCTCAAAAGAATAATTTTACAATAGAGTGTGAGAGCCAAAAATAACCCAATCGTTGCCAGGATTCCATCTAGTGGTCACCATCTAGCTGGAAGACAGGTGGATCCTCTGGAACTGCTCCGGTATCTGGCCATACAAAACCAGCTGGGTCAGACCCCAGAAAGAGCAAGTGCCACAAAGGAGGCTTTACTTAGGAACTAAAACCAGCAAATTAGCACAAGAATATAATTGCATAATAAAAGACAGTAATTAAGAAAAAGTATGACGAGTGATATACGATGAGATAACCATGGGACTATTCAGATAACCAGGTTACAACCCGTAAACCAAACAAGGACCAGGGTTGTAACCCTTCGTCTGAACAGAACTTGGTTTCTCCCACCATTTATCGGCAAGATAAATATAAGAAATCAGGTCAAGTAACAATCTTGTACAGGATCAAGACAAGACTAGACTGATTGAACCCCATCCAACAATCACGGCCAAGCAATAAGTACGGCTTGATACTTTAACTAACTAGGGTTATCACAGGCCTAGTTACTAACAAGATGCAGTGAGATTGTTCCGCAGCCACAAGTCCTGCAGACCACCAGGTTATCCAGGTCGAATATTAGTACAATAAGGGTGCAACACATGACAGTGTGCTGGAAATGTGCCCTACTCGTCGGCAGGCTACAGATCCCAAGTGGGGCGCCCAGATAGCGGGATTGCCTGTAGCTGGGAAATCTCTTCATGACTACTGGATTATTCTAGTTGTTAGCCTTAGTCGAATTCAGTGGGTATCCCTAACCGTGGTACTCAGGGGTCCCCGTCCTAGACATAATGCAAGACAAGACGGGTTCATTTGTACAAGCACAATCGTCCACGGTGTCCAGGTCATTCGTACTGGTCATGTCAGGTTAGCCGTCGCAACAGCATTTCAAGAAGTATCATGTTAGGTTTATCGTGTCAAGAGTGCACCACGGCAGGCCACTATCAAGAATTATCATGTCAAGTTATCATGTCAAATTTGTCAGGTCAAGTTATCTTGTCGGGAGTGCACCACGGCGGGTCACTATCAAGTCATGTCATTTATCAAGGAGGAAAGAAATTTGCGCAATTAAATAATAATATATTTATAATATATATATTCTTGAAGCCAAGGAGAAACTCTATAACTTTCATGTTGGGAGTGGGAAAAAATTCTGACCAAAATTTAGGCAAATAAAATATTTAAACAATCAAAGTGGACCCCATGCGGCCCAAAAGTGGAAGAACATACATGCGGCCAAAGAGAGTGGGAGGCCACCCATGCGGCCAGCCAAAGCTTATGCGGCCAGAAAATAACTGAAGGGGCCATGCGGCCAGCAAGAAATATTTATGCAACCAAAAAGATAAGGAGAGAGGAACCCACAATAAATGTAAGCTTCCACTCAAGCAAAAGAAAAGGACACGTGGCCACTCAAGTACTGGGACTATGTGGCCTAAAATTAAATGGCTATATGCAAATAATTAAAGTAAGGCCATGCGGCCAATCTAAGTTGTTGAATGCAACTAAAAGCTAAGGGCCATACGGCTACAAATATTCACTGCTTGCATATAAGCATGCAAGCTACATATATTAATAATCATGATAAGCATGCGGCCAACTGTGGTCGCATGTAAATGCAAGCAAGGCTAACCTTGTTAATATAATGCCATTAAATAATGCATTAAATATGCCATTCCAATGTAAGCCATGCGGCTAACTCAATAATTTAAGTAACAGCATGCAAGCATGCATGCAAAAAGCTTGCAAAAACATGCAAGCTAAATAAAGTTGCATATGTATGCGGCTCCGCATGTACTAATTCATGCGGCCAATGCTCCAACAAGGCCATGCTAATTCATGTAAGGCCATTAATATATAATGCATGCAACAAAAATCATGCAAATCCATTAATATATAATGCATGCAACAAAATGCATGCAAGCCATTAATATATAATGCCTGCAACAAAATGCATGCAAGCTACTAATATATATATATGGCCATGCGGCCACAAACATTTGTTAAGGCCATACGGCCACAAGGTAAGCTTGCATTTAGCAAGCAAAAAAATGCCATGGGGCCCACAAAATACAACTGTACAAATATTGCCCTGCGGCCTATGCAAATAAGGCCACGTGGCCAAGCAATTATTTTTCATGCGGCGACTAAAGTGCTGGGCCAGGCAGGCAATTTGATGCATGCAAGCAACTAATAAATTCCCATGCGGCCAGGAGATTAGCTTAGGCTATGCGGCCAGCAAATAAGTTGCTGCATGCAACTAAATATGCAAGGCCATGCATATGCGGCCACTATCTAATTAATTTAGTTAGGCCTATAGCTTATTATGTAACAATGCAACTAAGTATAGCTCCTTATACTTGCAAACAGCAAGTGGCCAAAGAAGTGAGCTTATGCTGCCAGCTAGCTATGCCATGCAATGCAACCATTAAAAGAAAGCTTATGCGGCCATTTACTCTTATGCGGCCAACACATTGCTTAGGCCAGCAAGGGATTGAACTGCATGCAAGGAAACAATGCATGCTAATGCATTCGAATAATTAATGCTTGCTGATGCAAGCAACTAATAAATGCTTACTGATGCATGCAACTCTTGCCCATGCGGCCAGATATTGAAACTCCTACGGCCAATATATGGCTCAGGGCCAAATGCTTATGCGGCTAAAATTATTTGCCTGTATGCAGCCAAAATATTTGCAGGCCAGCAACAATTTACGCTGCCAACTGAGAAGGTGCTCTTGAGGAACACCATGTCTTCTCCACACCACCAAACTTCCAACCGGAGTCCAAATTCGGACTTCCATAAGTCAAATTAGGGCAGAATAAAATTCTCTACATCATGGAACCATCAAATAACAAAAATATACAGATTTGTTAAATCAAAATTCATGAAAACCAAAAATACCACAAAGCTATATCTACAAGAAATTAACCACAGAAATGAAAAATGCTAAGTACTAAAGTGGGTTAGAAACACATGAGGAAGACAATAAAACAAATAAAAATGGGGTTCCTCCATGAAGCAAGATGCACTTGCCTAAGCTCTCCACTCTCTCAGGTTGGTGGAAAAGTAATGGTGGAGAAGAAGAAGTTAATGTGGAGAGAAAAATGTGTGGTGGGATATTTAATGAAGGTGGTGGTAGGTGGAAGTGGTTTGGTTCACATAAAATCAAGCAAAACCGAACCAGGCCAAACAAACCGAACCGAACCAAGACAAACCAATCAATGAAATGCCAAAATAAATCAAGCAGGGAGACATGCAATACAGGTCAAAATACGTACACGTATTCCAAATACGTAATACGAGATATGGGCATTACAATAGGGAACATGGTATATCTCATAGTCTATCATGGCAAGGACACATATGTCATATAGATAGATGTATATGTAATGTTTAAAACTGTAGCAGGTACGTGATCGGTCAATAGGTGTACAATGTACTGGGGGCACATGTAATAAAATGTACTTCCGTACAAGTCATAAGCATAGGTGTACATCCGTACAGAAATACGGGATAATGGCCTGCGACAAGGTATGCATATAAAATACGACCTTGCTCGCTACTATAGAGGGGGCATGATCACGTACTCAACTGTCAGTTTCTTCATAACCCATATTATAACATGTGAGAGATACAAGAACAGTAAAAATATGTGAGAGATACTGGGAGCAGTATAAGCATGGCAGGTGTTGGGAGCAGTATAAAATATGTGAATACTCAGAGCAGTATAAAGCATAGGGAAACATGTGCTGAGAACCAGTAAGAAGCATGTGAAGATATAAGAACTGTCCTAAGTATGGTAGGTACTGAAAGTAATACAACATGTGAAGATTTAACTTGCTATCTCAAGGATCAGTATTTTAACATAGTTAATACATGTTCTAGAATTAAAAGACAGTAAATGATTTTGCAGATGTACTTGCCTCGAGCAAAGCAAGAATACTAGTACGAAGATATAGATGTCCAGTGTCCTTTCAATAATGATATACAACTCAGCCTCTAAGTTATGTTCAAGATTATACTAGTGGTGTGACACGACTCCTGACTGGATACTAGCCAAGTGGGGACCTAGCATAAAAGTCCAATGTAGGGTGACACTATATCCAAACTAATTTTCTAGGGCCTTTACACTAGTGCGGGGTGAGGTCCAATACTATAATAACTCAAAAGAACACAAATCATTGAAAGTCGTAATTATTCAATAAATAAATCAAACTGTACATTGTGTTCCAATAATTTTTGAGATAGACAAAAAGCTTAAATATACATAAAATAAAGTATCAAAATGATTCTTGTGAATTATAGAAATTTATACTAATTTTTTTGGGATTTATAAACCTTCATAAATATTTATTAAAAATCAACAAACACATGTATCCTGAAAATGAGTTCTGTTTTCCCATTTTTATAAAATACCAAAATCACTTAATAAATGCTGGAAAAATTATAATAAATTAGCTAAATTAATATAGTATTTAAATACAATTTTTCCCAGATTTTTAAAGAAATTAAAATATATATAAAAATTCAAAAACAGAAAGTAACAATTTCTGGAAAAATAATTAATTACAAATTAAGTATAATTCA
Source organism: Iris pallida (assembly GCA_029216955.1). Lineage (NCBI taxonomy): Eukaryota > Viridiplantae > Streptophyta > Magnoliopsida > Asparagales > Iridaceae > Iris > Iris pallida. The sequence continues at coordinate 14,888,068 of JANAVB010041219.1, forward strand.
TAAGCAAAATCTACAGATATTGTCGGATAATAAAATAAATATCACCAACGTGTCCAGAACGGTCAAATTAGCTAGGATAGCCTATCCATAAGTCCAATTTAGACACAGGGGCAAAACGGTAATTTTGGATCAAAATGATGTCTGCCGTTGGACACATTTTGCACCGAAAAACGTGTCAGAATAGAAGTCTACAAAACCTAGCAAATTATATGTTCACGAATTTAGAATGATGATACAAACCCAATGGTATGTCCGAAATAGGATTCCGATGTACCGATCTCAAAATGACACGTTGACGCGGACACTTGGAATCCAGTTTACACTGAAATGCATGCCGGAGCAAATGTCTTCAAAACTTAGCAAAGTATATGTCAACGAGTCCAGAATGATGATACGAACTCAACGGTATATCCGGAATTGGATTCCGATGAGCCGATCTCAAAGTGACCCGTTGACTCGGAATGTGGGACCCGCTTTGCACCGAAATACGTGCCAGGGCCCACGTTCTCCAAATCAAGCAAACTTTATATGAAAATATGCCAGAACGATGCCACGAGTCTACTGGTGGTGTCAGAAATTGAATCCGGAGTCCCGGGTTCAAAAATGGAATTTAACAAGTGCAAATTAAAGAATTCGGACGACCAACTTTGACGTCGAATTCGACCAACCAAACGTGCTTATAATGAAAAAAAACTTAAAGGAGACAGGAAGAGGGTTATACCAGCTGCGCACAGGAACTGGTAGTGCGCCAACCGAAGCTGCGACGACGGAGTTACGAACCCGCGAAGTTGGCGTCACGAAACTGTCCAAAAATAGTTCAATTTAAAACGTCAACTTGGTGGCCGGTTTTGAGGTATCAAACGACGAAACTAACGGACGAAACTTGAGGGGAGTGAAGATAGATATACCGAGATTGAGACGGAGCAAAGAGTTCGTCGATCCAACGGTCGGATTGACCAAAAAATCCGTACGAAATTGCTGCGACGGAGCGCCATTTTCGAGTTCAAAACTCGCGCGCGCCGACGGGATTCCGTTCAAAACGCACGAATTGGCTATTCGGCGTGTCGGGGAAGAAGGTGGTGGCCAGGGGGTGGTCGCCTGGGGTGCGCGCACGGCCGGGAGGGGCTCGCCGGCGGCGACGGCCGGCCGCGGTGGCTCGTGCGGCTGCTGCGTGCAGCTGCTGCTGCTGTTGTTTTGCTGCACACTGCGCAGTGCACACGCGCGGCGCGGGGCGGGCTAGGCCGACCACGGCAGTGGCGCGGTCGTCGGTGGTGGCGGAGGACGTGGCGACGTACGGCGGGGGTGGAAGTGGTGGTGGCTCGGGTAATGGTGAAGGTGGTGGTGGTGATGGTTTTAATGGTGGTGATGATATTAATGGTGAGGGTGTAGTTGATGGTGGTGGTGTGGTGGAGAGTAGGAGGAGGAGAGGGTGGCTACGATGGTGGTTCACAGTGGTGGTGGTGGTGTACGTGAGGGGGTGGGGAGAAGGATGGTGAGGGTGGAGTGGGGTGTGTGCGTGTGTTAGTGTAATATAGAAAGAGAGAGAGAGTGAGAATAGAGAGAGGTCGGCCAAGAATAGGGGGGTGCTGTGAGCTGGTAGAGAGCGGGCAGGGGGTGAGGTGGTGTGTAAGGAGCGAGAGAGTGATATATATATATATATATATATATATATATATATATATATATATATATATATATATATATATATATATATATATATATATATTTATATATATATATATATGAGATATTTGAGATATTTAATAAAATAGAGAGAGAAAGAGATTTTTCAAAATAGGAAAAATAGAAAAATTATGTGGGGTATTTGGGCAGTCATGAGAGAACAATATGGAGCTTGGGTACGGGTTCGGTCGAGCCGGGTCAGGTCAAAATCGGACAGGGTGAAATAATGAAATTAAATACGTATTTATGATCACGGGTAAATAAATAATATACGGGAACTCCAATAATTAGGACACAAGTTTCATGCAGGTAGTAGGCTTCATGTGGGCCACGTCCATACTTTGGGTCGACAGGTTGGATCGATGTCGGGTCCCGAAATTAAATTGGAAATTAAATCAGGTTTTAAGGTAGACAATTATTCGGCCTAAATTGACCCGAAAATTGTGCGAAGGAAATGAAGCACAAAATGGAGTGTCTGAGTGGGACACGAAGGTCATGGGTGAAGAGCGTCTCGAGTAGATTATTCATGAGAAGTTGGTTCTGAGAAAACGATTGGTCTGGTGCTCCTAATTTAAAAGTCACGGTAACGTGCAAACGATGATTAAAGATAAAAGTGGGAATAATTATTCAATAATTAATTGGTCTAAGTTGACCCGAAGTTGCACGATACAAAAAGAGCACAAGGGAACGAGTTCAAGTGGGACATGATATATCAAAACGAAGATAATCTTGTCTACTTCAAAACTCGTGAAGAGAGTTTACAGAGATTGGCATCCCTGACGCTCCAGAAGTCAAAGTTACGGAAAGTAACATTAATGATCACAAACAATTAAATAATAGAATATTTATCGAAAATAATTTATTTAGAAAATTTAAAATAAATCCTGAAATTCAGGGGGCTTACATCCTACCCACCTTACAAAAAATTTCGTCCTCGAAATTAAAAATCATCCAATAGGTCAAACTATAACATGTAGCTGCTCTGGCTACGATACTCAATCTGCTACCCTTGTAATCATCTCTTCTGTTTCTCTTTACAAACTTTTTGGTTCAGGTTCAACAAAGTTCTTCTATCATAAACTACGTCATATATCCTTTAGAATCTTCCATACTAACATGAAACCTTTATGTATACCCTAAACTATATGTCATTCTCTGGGTATGTTTATAAACTTACAATGCTTGATCATCAACCATATTTTCAACCTCAATTGTAAATACTTGATTTCCTTATCACATCCTGAATTTCCTTGTTATATCAATCCACAGGCCCTTTGTATTATTTGTTGCCAATCCTTTCCTACAGTTTCTTCTTGAAATCATACATTCGATTCTTATCCTTGGCGTAGAGCCTTCTTCTTTTTACTCAACAAGTCCTCCGAATATAAATCCTCGATTTCAAAACTCCCGATTTATTAATTACCAAAGTATATATGTCTTTGTCTCGTTTCTTGTCTTTTTAACTGATATCTTTTCGATCTCGTACGCAATACGATAACTCATTCTAATTTATTCTATATCAATCCATATATCGATCTACCCTCTAATCACATGTAATTAGCTATAGATAACCAACCAAAATTCAACAAATGCTAAATCCTCAAACTGCTAAGCACAAGATTCTAATCCTTAATCCCTAGTCACAATAATATAATATCTTATTATTCCATCTTAGATACCCTATCATCAAGTCATAATATCAATACAATCGTTCTTAATGGTTTCCAAGTCTACTATAGTCAGTCATCCATACTTGTCCTATAAGCTTAATCTAACCAATCCCTAGGAAAAGTACTTATCACAATCACACCATACATTTATAGTTATACTACAGGATCAGTCAACAAGGTTTGGCTATTTCGGTCATCTATCAAATAGAAGGTAACAAGACCTAAGACTGGGTCAAGCAATCCATAACAGTGTCCAAACAAGTTAAAGGGTCAAGCAAGACATGAAAGTTTATCGAAATATCTCCAAGAATGGTACAAAGACAACGAGATGCATAACGAGAAGAATTACGCAAAAGATTAACGAAGAAGAGTTTAGTCAAGTCATAGGAAAGATGGAACACAAAGATAATTATGTTCAAAAAGATAACATGAAAGCAATCCTATTGGAGAGTCCTAGAGAACCTATAATCCTAGTTGTGGATGCAGATAGGACAGAGTTAATCAAGACGGGGAAGAATGATAATAAGAATTTATTCTTGCTCAATCGGTCATAACGAAGTGAACCAAGCAGAAATATGATCTGATAACCATACACGTCTTCCTGAAATCATGTTGCCAGAATTTTTGCCACACCAGTAAGCTTATATGCAATAAACGAGGGAGTCCATAACTAAGGTATACACCCTATAGTCATATCATCTAGATTCCTTACCACGCCAACCGGTATGGCTGCAAGAAAATCTAAATTCTATGAATAGGATAGTATATCCAAAATCAGGCTCTATGTTTTTGTCATACCAGCTAATATGGCTGCGATAAATTCTAAATTTTATAATAAAAGCAGACATTTACCTTATCAGGATATATCATAATTCAATCCACAAAATTTATCACGATACAAGATTCAAAGTTAACAACGAAAATAAGAAATTAAATCCAACAACGAATTTAAGGAAGAGCAAATGGAAATAAGTGGAAACAGATTTCTAGGTAAGATTAGAGTGAGAACCTCAGGGGTCATCCCAAGGGTACTATCCTGGTCAAAATTGTAACCCACTAAATTTCAAACAAGAGACTAAATACAGTAAACGGTCCTATGCTGTGACGAGTTCTCCTATGTTGCAATCCTAGAAATCCTCTAGGTGTTCTAAATGTTATTCCTAGTGTTAACAAGTTGTCCTAGATCCTAATTGCAGGCATGCTTGGTGTAACCAAACAACTTAAGTCTGGACCTGCGTGGGGGCACCACTAAAAACATGTCACAACCCGTTACCCAAATTGTTGGGCCGGGCCGAGCCATGTCCAGCCTACGCTTGGTTAAAGCGTAGTAAGCTGTTCTAAGAATAGACAATAAAGGATCTAAGCAGCTAACAGTTCTAAAATCATATTTAAGGTTCATCACAACACAGCATCTATAAGCGAAGGTAACATAAGCACAGACTTAATAATACACTTTATAAGTATCTAACTGGAGACAAAGTCCAGTATCCAAATAGAAGTTCAAAACAAAGTCTAAGTCTCAAAACACATGAAAAATAACTAAGCAAGGTTCCCCGCTGGGGCCTCTTCTGGAGCTAAGGCCAGGTCCTCAAAATCAGTGCCATAGTATGTATCACATAGCATTTCCTCCTCGGAAAGTATACCTACAACGTTATCCTGTCAGGACGGGAGCAAGTACAACCTCTACAACTAAAGTACTGAATATATAATAAAAGAGATGTACAACAAGAAACATGGTGTGATAAGTCTATAAAACCTGAAATACTGGAAACATGGCCTCATGGTACAACTGGGATCACAGTATCATAGTAACATAAGAAATATGGCATAACTGGAATCATGGTATGACTGGAATCACAGTATCATAGTAACATAGGGAACATGGTATATATCATAGTCTATCATGGCAAGAACACATATGTCATATAGACAGATGTATATGTAATGTTTAAAACTGTAGCAGGTACGTGATTGGTCAATAGGTGTACAGTGTGCTGGAGACACATGTAATAAAATTTACTTTCGTACAAGTCACAAGCATAGGTGTACATCCGTACAGAAATACGGGATAATGGCCTGCAGCAAGGTATGCATATAAAATGCAACCTTGCTCGCTACTATAGGGGGGCATGATCACGTACTCAACTGTCAGTTTCCCCATAACCTATATTATAACATGTGAGAGATACAAGAACGGTAAAAACATGTGAGAGATACTGGGAGCAGTATAAGCATGGCAGGTGCTAGGAGCAGTATAAAATATGTGAATACTCAGAGCAGTATAAAGCATAGGGAAACATGTGCTGAGAACCAGTAAGAAGCATGTGAAGATATAAGAACTGTCCTAAGCATGGTAGGTACTGAAAGTAATACAACATGTGAAGATTTAACTTGTTATCTCAAGGATCAGTATTTTAACATAGTTAATACATGTCTAGCATTAAAAGACAGTAAATGAGTTTACAGATGTACTTGCCTCGAGCAAAGCAAGAATACTAGTACGAAGATATAGATGTCCAGTGTCCTGTCAATAATGATATACAACTCAGCCTCTAAGTTATGTTCAAGATTACACTAGTGGTGTGACACGACTCCTGACTGGATACTAGCCAAGTGGGGACCTAGCATAAAAGTCCAATGTGGGGTGACACTATATCCAAACGGTAATTTCGGGTCAAAATGATGTCCGCCGTTGGACACACTTTGTACCGAAAAATGTGTCAGAATAGAAGTCTACAAAACCTAGCAAATTATATGTCCACGAATCCAGAATGATGATACGAACCCAAGGTATGTCCGAAATAGAATTCCGATGTGCCGATCTCAAAATGACACGTTGACGCGGACACTTGGAATCCAGTTTGCATCGAAATGCGTGCCGGAGCAAATGTCTTCAAAACTTAGCAAATTATATGTCAACGAGTCCAGAATGACGATACGAACTCAACGGTATATCCGGAATTGGATTCCGATTAGCCAATCTCAAAGTGATCCGTTGACTCGGAATGTGGGACCCGTTTTGTACCGAAATGCGTGCCAGGGCCCACGTTCTCCAAATCAAGCAAACTTTATATGAAAATATGCTAGAACGATGCCACGAGTCTACTGGTGGTGTCAGAAATTGAATCCGGAGTCCCGGATTCAAAAATAGAATTTAACAAGTGTAAATTAAAGAATTCGGACGGCCAACTTTGGCGTCGAATTCGACCAACCAAACGTGCTTATAATGAAACGAAACTTAAAGGAGACAGAAAAAGGGTTATACCAGCTGTGCACAGGAACTGGTAGCGTGCCAAACGGAACTGCGACGGCGGAGTTACAAACCCGCGAAGTTCGCGTCATAAAACTGTCCAAAAATAGTTCAATTTAAAACGTCAACTTGGTGGCCGATTTTGAGGTATCAAACGACAAAATTAAAGGACAAAACTTGAGGGAAGTGAAGATGGATATACCGAGATTGAGACGGAGCAAAGAGTTTGCCGATCCAACGGTCGGATTGACCAAAAAATTCATACGAAGTGGCTACGACGGAGCACCATTTCCGAGTTCAAAACTCGCGCGCGCCGACAGGATTCCGTTCAAAATGCACGAATAGGCTATTCGGCGCGTCGGGGAAGAAGGTGGTGGCCAAGGGGTGGTCGCCTGGGGTGGGCGCACGGCCGGGGGGGGCTCGCCGATGGCGGCGGCCGGCCGCGGTGGCGCGCGCGGCTGCTGCGTGCAGCTGCTGTCGCTGTTGTTTTGCTGCGCACTACGCAGTACATGTGCGCGACGCGGGGGCAGGCTAGGCCGACCACGGCGGTGGCGCGGTCACCGGTGGTGGCGGAGGCCGTGGCGACGTGCGGCGGGGGTGGAAGTGGTGGTGGCTCGGGTAATGGTGAAGGTAGTGGTGAAGAGAATGGTGTTGGTGATGGTTTTAATGGTGGTGATGATGTTAATGGTGAGGGTGTAGTTGATGGTTGGGGTGTGGTAGAGAGTAGGAGGAGGAGAGGGTGGCTACGGTGGTGGTTCACAGTGGTGGTGGTGGTGTACATGAGGGGGTGGGAAGAAGGATGGTGAGGGTGGAGTGGTGTGTGTGTGTTAGTGTAATATAGAAAGAGAGAGAGAGTGAGAATAGAGAGAGATATTTGAGAGAGTGAGAATAGAGAGAGGTCAGCCAAGAATAGGGGGTGCTGTGAGCTGGTAGAGAGAGGGGAGGGGGTAAGGTGGTGTGTAAGGAGAGAGAGAGAGAGAGAGTGATATATATATATATATATATATATATATATATATATATATATATATATATTCGGGATTTTGTTCAAAATGCACGAATAGGCTATTCGGTGCGTCGGGAAAGAAGGTGGTGGCCAGGGGGTGGTCGCCTGGGGTGCGCGCACGGCCGGGGGTGCTCGCCGACGGCGGCGGCCGGCCGCGGTGGCGCGCGCGGCTGCTGCGTGCAGCTGCTGCCGCTGTTGTTTTGCTGCACACTGCGCAGTACACGTGCACGACGCGGGGGCGGGCTTGGCCGACCACGGCGGTGGTGCGGTCGCCGGTGGTGGCGGAGGCCGTGGCGACGTGCGGCGGGGGTGGAAGTGGTGGTGGCTCGGGTGATGGTGAAGGTGGTGGTGAAGAGAATGGTGTTGGTGATGGTTTTAATGGTGGTGATGATATTAATGGTGAGGGTGTAGTTGATGGTGGTGGTGTGGTGGAGAGTAGGAGGAGGAGAGGGTGGCTACGGTGGTGGTTCACAGTGGTTGTGGTGGTGTACGTGAGGGGGTGGGAAGAAGGATGGTGAGGGTGGAGTGGTGTGTGTGTGTGTTAGTATAATATAGAAAGAGAGAGAGAGTGAGAATAGAGAGAGATATTTGAGAGAGTGAGAATAGAGAGAGGTCAGCCAAGAATAGGGGGTGCTGTGAGCTGGTAGAGAGAGGGGAGGGGGTGAGGTGGTGTGTAAGGAGAGAGAGAGAGGGAGAGTGATCTATATATATATATATATATATATATATATATATATATATGTATGTATGTATATATATGTTGTTGCCCAGGCACAACTTGAGTGCTCAGTGGCCAAGGCGCAATCCGCCTCAGTGGCTCAGGCACATCCTGCCTATATTAACCGGGTGCAATCCACTCTTCCTGTTGCCCGCGCAGTCTACTACTCTCTTGACTGCCAAGGTGCAGTCTGTTCAGGCCGTTGCTGAGGCGTAGTCTACCCATGTTGATGCCAAGGCACCACCAGTAGCCCGTAGTGCTATGGCACAATCCAATAAATCAACAACTCAGGCACAGTCTGCTGCTCTGGCGCAACACAAGGGAACTAGTCTTTTGGCTATTCCCTCTTCCAATTCTCTAGTTCTGAACTGGGAGAAGCAATATTCTAGTGCTGCCACTAGACAGAACAAAGGGAAGATTCCTTTGATACTTCCTCAATTGGCGCAATCTGTGCCTAAAATTGTCTCACAACAGAACAAAGGGGAACGCTTCTTAGCTAACCCTCTACAAAATAAAGGAAAGCACCCTTTGGTCTTTTTTCAAACTTCCCTGGTCTATGACTCAGAGGAAGACACATAGATTCTATTTCTTTAAGCAGATGTCTTCGGATCTCTGATATCGAAAAGAATATTGATCAAAGAGGTATCTTACCTACCCCTATGGGGTCTGGTCAAGACCTTTCCACCTTGCAAATTTTAAGATCTAAGCAAGGAAAATTGAGGGTATCACAAACAGAGACATCTGGAGCAGAATTTTCAGATTTACGCGCTTATCTTAATAGGCGTCAACCAATATCAACTTTGGTGAAACGTAAGAACCCTATGCCAAAGGCCAACCTATACCAGAAGCCAAAGTTTGAAAAGAAGGACCCAACCACTTATGCTAATGAGTTGAGTACATCTTTGTACACTCAGAGAACAAAACATCTGAATAGTAGGAGACATGTTCCTAACATCATTAAAGAATATGTTCCTCCGACTTCTTCTCGTCCTGTAGTTGTAACTGATCTTCGGCAACATCTTACACAAAGACGAAAGATTACAGGGATGTCTTCCTCACCTCCAAATCATCCTTCAGATCGCCACTGCCTTCATGAAGTCGTCATCAACTGTTGTTGCCAATCGGCTCGACGATCTGTCTTCGATCATCTGAACTATGCTTCAACTCCCGAGCATATAATAGAAGAAAAGACGAGCTATTATATGCTTCTGTTAACATGACTTCTTAAGGCACTGGGGGTAGAAAACGTCCAAGACGTAATGCATCCTGCAATCCAAGTCAGCAATACTTGGATCGGATTCATGCATCCAGTGAAGGTGTCTTTCAATACACTAGATCGAGAAATCGACATTTGAACCAAGGTGTCTTTAATCAAGAAGATCTCCCCATCGCCCATGTATGAGAGGACTCTTTCTCAGAGTTTGATGCAGATAGTGAAAGTTCTGAACAAACTATCTCATCAATCGTAGCAAGAGAAGTGACGACATATACCATCACAGAAGATCAAGATGCCTCTACTTCAACCAATCAAGAGCAATAAATTATTGTATTAGAAGAAAAATTGAAGACCATGACAGAAATGGTTGCAAGCATTTACACTATAATTGTGGCTCAACATACAGTGCCACCGATTGTAAACCCTGCTAAAAATCCTGAGCTTATAGCATCTTATATACCTATTAATCTGGGGGTACCAACTCTTCAGGTTGCTTCTGTGCCAATTCAAACTGATCCCAGTCAGTCTGGTGCTGGGGGTGGTAATTATTACGTTGTTCCTCCTCCTAACACTTCTAATCAGCCTACAAATTCCTAAACATCAGGGGATGCTAATGAGGCTGTGAAACTCTTACGCACTCAGTTTGAGGCCTTCAAGCAGGAGGATGGCCTACAAAGACTGGGCATAAAGCAACCGTATCCTACAGAGTGGAAGGAAGTTCCATTCCCTCCTAAATACAAGCTTCCAACCATTATGTTATTTGATGGAAGCACCTCTCCAAGTCAGTACATCAATCACTTTGAGGTGATGACTGATCAATTACAGCCAAATGATGCTCTCCTTACCAGAGTGTTCGTCGGTTGTTTAGCTGTCGCAGCATACAACTGGTATCGTAGCTTGCCTGATGGTTACATCACTTCTTTTACTGGTTTCAAGAAAATGTTCTTGGAACGGTTTTATGAGGGAGTCAATGACATGACAATGTCTGCCCTCATTAAAATTAAACAGAGGCACAATAAATCCACGGAGAGTTTTATTGAAAGATTCCGCCGAGAGGCACTCAAAATGCCTTTAGGAACTCCATCTGCTGTAATAATAGACACTTGCAAATCAAACTTGTTGCCTATTATCAGTATGTGGATAGGATCTACACAATTTCAGGATTGGCCTTCTTTCATTCTGAATGCCAAGGCAGCTGAGGTCAGCGCTGAAAAGTTCAAACAGTTAGGAGTTCAGATGACTCATCCTAACCAAGACGAACATTCTACACCCGGGGGTAATAATCGCCAGAATAATCGCAAGGGTAAAGAAATACTGGCCATCAATCTCAAGGGCAAGAAGTCTTTGGCTGTCAATGTCACTCAGACAGCACCCACTCCATCAGCACCACCGCATAAGACAACTCGTCCAAAGGAAGAGTATTCTTTTGATGAAAATGATACTTTGAGCATCTTCGATTGCTTGATAAAAAGCAATAAGCTTCAACTTACAGAGGTAAAACGGCCAGAAGAAGTGGGTAAAACCGATCACCCTAAATATTGTGTTTATCACAGATTTATAGGGCATCCAACCAGAGCATGTTATGTGTTCAAGGGTAAAATCCAAGAGTTGGTCAACTCTGGAGCAATTACTCTTCAACAGGACGAGAAGACGGTGACTACTAATGTCGTTTCTGTACAATTTGGTGACTTTCCACCACAACTTGTACAAGATGGTGTTGTCCCCATTCCAAGGACTACTCTTGAGATCGTAAATCTCCCACATCCTCAAAATGAAGGTCTTGTTCAATTATCGACTGACAGAGGAGAGATTATGTGGATTCATCCAGATCTGGTAGCAGAGTTTGAAATGTCTTTCTCTTCTAAGCAAAAGAAGCACTCCAAATCTAAAGCCAAGAACTGCAATATGGTATCCTTTGAACCGGTAACAGAAGAAGAAATTCTAATGGGTACTAGATCTGGGAAACCCTATCTTCGGGAATATCCCAAAAATTAAGAGAATCCTGCTCCATCTCCTGATGTTCCTCCTACATCATCTTCTCTTGCTGAGAATATACCATCTACATCCCTGCCGGTGGTTGAACCATCTCCTCCTAAACCAACAACAGCAGACAAGGAAAACAACATGTTCGCTTTGACAAAGCATTAAAGAAGTCCTCATCTCTTGAACTCGAAAAGCCATATAACTTCGATATATTGGCTCAATTGTCCAATACTCCAGCAAGATTATCAATTTTTGAACTTTTACGTCTCTCAAAAGAAACTCGAGAGACGTTAAGTGAAGCCTTGATGCGGGATGACGCTTGTCTTACTCTTCTCAAGAAGCCTGAAAAGGAGCCAGTCAGCTGTGCACATTGTCATAGTGTATTTGAATTAATGCCCAATATTACTTTTACACAAGATGACATGTTCGTCCTCTCTACTTCACGGGATATGTAGATACCATGAAAGTCGATCGTATTCTGATTGACCCCGGATCTGAACTTAGCACCATGCCGAAATCTTTGCTGGATGCTTTAAAGATCCCAGTGCATAACCTTTCTACAACTATTACTACCATCTTGGGGTTCAATCAAGGAAGAAGTTAACCTTTGGGGAAGATACGCCTAAAACTTTAAATTGGCAATCTTCGTACAAAGGTAACTTTCTATGTTATTGACAATCATGGCTCATACAATGCTTTGTTAGGAAGGCCATTCCTCCATGAACACAATATTGTGCCTTCTACTCTCCACCAATGTTTCAAATATGTGTATGGTAATGGAGAAGTCCAAAAAGAGGTTGCAGATCTAAATCCTTTCAAAGGAGTTGAAGCATACTGCAACGATTCTCGCATGTACAAGGAGGAGTTCATGAAGGTGGTACTAGCAATGGACACAGATAAAGAACAAAAAAATGTGCCGAATGATACATTGATGATCCCGGTCAAAGGACGTACCTCTTGTCCTAAGTCTTCCAAACCACTGACTATCTATCTTCCTTTCCATGAGAAGCAGCCCAAGGGTGATAGTCAGGAACAAAGGGAGCTCACCTCTTCTGAGCCGCTTGTAATCGATCTTCGTCGTAAGAAGTCCCCTCCGCTTTCTCGTTCTTCTTCTCTCCCTCTTGTCATCAATCTGACTAAGCCTGCTAAGGCTAAAGTTCCTGTTGTAAATGATGGTGTAAAAATTAATAAAGCATCTCCTTTGCAGTATACTGATGTCTCTTACTATACTCAGTGTTATTTGGATATGCTAGATAGCTTTAAACAACTTACAATAGAAGTCGTATCATCTCTTCGAAATATGATATCACTGGATTCAATACAAGAGTCATACTTCTTAGTAACGTCTCGAAAGAAAGATGAAAAGCCTATATTCTTCAACAAAAGAGAGGAACAAAAAATCATGCTCTATAACGATAATAGAGATGATACAAGAATGCTACAATTACGCCGCTATAGTCCACAATCTAAAGCAATCATCCGCAAAATGGGCTATGATTTCAAAACTGGCCTCAACAACGGTAAAGGAAGGCGAACTCCTCTTCGTATTGCTGTTCCAAAAGGAAAATCACAACAATACCACAGTAAAACGAAATGGGGACTAGGTTATGCTTCACCACTTCCAACTCCAGAACCTTCTGAATCTGATGAAGAAGAACGATCTAACTCTTCTGATTCTATTTCATGGAATTCTGACACTAGCATTGGTCATGTTCATAGGGTGATGGTATCTTCTAACATGGTGTATGCCGAATTTTTGGAAGATGACGAAGATGACATTGAAGAAACTCCTGAAGTGGACCCTTGGGCACAAAGAATGGACAATCAGTGGGAACTTCGTTTTGAACAACGAAAACCACCTACTGAGGATCAATTAGTCCAAATCGATATTGGAGAGAAGGGCGTATCACGACCAATCTTCATTTAGTAAAAATCTCTCAGAGGATGATAAACAAGAGTTAATTCACCTTATTCGTGAATATATTGATGTCTTCGCCTGGAGCTATGAAGATATGCCGGGATTAGATCCTCAAATTACAACTCACAAGCTTAATATCTTGCCAAATGCCAAGCCAGTCAAACAACAACAACGGCGATTCAAGCCTGAAATGATGGATGCAATTGATGATGAAGTCAAAAAGCTTATAGCTTACGGTTTGATCAGAGAATAGCAGCATCCTGACTGGGTAGCCAACGTTGTTCCAGTCTTGAAGAAAATCGGAAAGGTTTGAGTTACATAGACTTTCTGAGTTGCGACACGTGATGTGTTGTGCGAAACTTAAGTTGCACAATATTCTAAGTTGTGCAACAAGCCAAGTTGTGCCACATACCATGTTGTACGAAACTCAAGTTGCACAACACCTCAGGTTGCGCCACATACTGAGTTGCGCCATAAATTAAGTCATACAGTATTTTTAACTGTGCGTAATAGTATGCGTAACACGGTTCGTAAAAACGAACAATGTTCAAGAAAAGGGCAACCACACCCTAAGAAGGGGTGGCACAAAGTTTGTGATACACCACACTCTAAAAAGAGGGGCACAAATCAATCAGTGATGGAATCATCGTCCACAGAACGAATCGGCCCATCCTTAATCACCTTCCATTGATGGGTTGGCCGTCTCTCATCGAGAAGAAGGCGGCGCATATTGTGGTGCACGGGTGGACGGAGCACGAGTTGAAGGGGTGGCGATGACCTTCCCTTTGTCAGCAGCAGTCCTTTTGGGGGCCATGTCGTCGAGGAGAAGGTCGAAAAAGAGGGTTGCAAGAGTTCAAAAAAATTTCTCAGAAGATTAAAAGTGAAAGTAAAGAATCACAGTGGATTAAACAGGTATTATTTATAGCCAAAAGTCGGAATCCTAACAGTCACCCCCAATTGTGCACAAAAAAATCGTAACTGGTAGTAACAGACTGCGGTTGACTGGCGCAACTTGACTCCGTCAAAACTTTTATAAAGTTCAAAGTATTTCAAACATTTTGAAATATTTTTAAGTTATGAAAACTTTGAAGGGGATCTTGTAGGACCTAAAAATCAAGTTGCGCCATGAGCCTACTAACCAGTGATCAAGTTGCGCCCCAACAATCAGGTTGTGCCACTGATATGAAGCTCAGAGAACAAACTGCACCGCTGAACAGGTTACGCCATATATCAGACTGTGCCCAGTCTTATTGCGCCAAAATCTACGTGGCGTCTGACACTTAATGGCCATCATTACCTGACAGCACTGACAACTGATACCACAGTGAACGAGGAAAATCTCTTCGAATTCTGCGAATTGTACCGCTCGAGGAGAGTTGGTTGACAGCTGTCCTGTATGCTTTGTAAGTTACGCCTAGGCACAATCCAGACAAAATTCTTAGTTGCGCCTAGGCACAATATGAATGACTTCTGCTCAAAAGCTGCCACATGTCTAGGTGCAGCTCAATCAAGCGCAGTTTTACTCACTGACTGAAGTTTGCGCAATCTGATAAAGTTGAGATAATTTTCATCTCTAAAGCAAGATGATGTGGCGCACATGCCACTAATCTCTCAAGACGTGTCTACTATCCTGTATACGATCACGCGTATCTCAATCACATGATGCCACGCGTCTAAATACAGTTAGTACACGACTTATAACTGAATAAAAGTTAGCGCAACGGGAGGTTGGCGCAATCCAGCCTCGCGCACATCAGAATAACTACTAAAATAGTTATTTCTTGAACTCTGTAAATAGAGTTTCCAATCATTGTTGAATCATCAGATACATATGCACATAGATCAAGAAGTCTTGTAAAATTGCTGCTGCATTCTCCAGAGGCTCTAGTCTTCAAGTTCACATAGTCCAAGGGATAAAGTGATCGTCTTCTGATCAGATTTCTACAGTTGTACTTTCCCAAAATTTATTGTACTTTGTACTATTCTTTTATATGTTTGGAATAAACTTTTTTGTTTTTGCAAACACGATTAAGTTCTAAAATTCAGAATGATATTGTCAACAGATCTTCTGTTTCCTGAATGCAAATTTTTTCTTTTAAAAAAAATTTGTTAGATGACTTAATTTACTTTACTGGCTTTCGTTGATGAGTAAGAAATGTTTTCGTGCGTCTTTCAACAGAATAGCACTCTGCACAATTCCTCAGCTTCCATGAGAAGCGGATAGCGAGTTGGGCCACCATATATTTTGAGGATCAGTGACCACATAAGCAATTAATAAAAGAATACAATGGGTATATATTACGTGAAAAATCAATCTGGCAGCCACTTGTTTAGCATACGTACGCATGGAGTTAGGTGTTACGTACAATTAATAGATGTCCTTATGCACGAACAGAGAAGATGTACTAAGTCTTGGCACATCACATGCATGCAACTGGAGAAGGCACATACGCAAAAGAAAGAAAGAAACGATGATTTCCAAAACATAGCAAGTTAATTCATTGACCATAAAACATGAATTAGAAACATAAGCATAAGTTTTGTTTGGACGGGACATAAGAAAAGTTCTATTTAATAGTAGAGCACTAGTTGGACATGTTTCAAACTTCTGAAATACTGTCACTCAACATGATCACAAGAGGAGGTTTAGTAGCTTTGTCATCTTTCATAGCCTGCAGAACATCCAAAAATATTTCATACATTTCCATCAATGGCTCCACCTGCAGAAGCGAGTCCCTTATTTTATCTTCTACATTATGAGCAAGAAGCATCTTGAAATGCTCCTTGATTTCTGTCTTCAACTCATCATGTTTCTCCCTCAGTATAGCGAACATCGGGGGTAGACTTGCGGGAGAGGCAGGAATACTCCATTCGCCCATAATTTTCTTCGTCGGCGTCTTATCGTTGTCCATTGCGTGAGATCGAATTCTTGTTGGAAGTAGAAGGATGTTATATGACATAGATGTGAGAAATTTATATAGATAAATGATTGTGGAAATGGTGCCTTTCCATCTTCTACAATAAATTTTTCTTGATAAACATATGAATAATTGCTTAGGTCATTGGAATATGAAACAACATGGGAGAAAGGTTTCAATAGAAACTGTTGCGAAGCTTCTGACCTTTAAGTGACAGGGAATGTGAATGTTTCCTCTTTAAGTAAAAGGTAATGTGAAAGATTCAGTAGAAATTGTTATGGTGTACTGGTTTGGCATGCGTGCTTTTGTTGGCCAGGTCTCCTCGGTTCGAGTCCAAGCTACGTGTTTGTTTCTATTAATTTTTTTATAGGTATTACTTTGGTTGAAGTGGAAGGAGAAACAAATTGTTTAACTAATTATTTAAATACTTAGTATTACCTAATTATAAACAAAAACTTTTTCTACTTTATCTGGTTGAATAAGGAACAACAATTTAATTTTTTGGCAATAAAAGTTTTAACGTAATATTAATTTTTAGAAATAATTAACCACATCAACTTGGTCTAACCATTACACCACAGCACGACCTCGCTTTGTCCGAAATTATTTCAATTATGTACTCTAAAATGAGCTTATGCTCCGTCCACATACAGGATAATCA
Organism: Iris pallida; assembly: GCA_029216955.1. Lineage (NCBI taxonomy): Eukaryota > Viridiplantae > Streptophyta > Magnoliopsida > Asparagales > Iridaceae > Iris > Iris pallida. Next base: position 14,905,091 of record JANAVB010041219.1, read on the forward strand.
TAGATACCACATGATCCACATAATCACAGATACCACAACATCAGAACCACATAACTACAGACATCAGAAACACATAACCACAGATTGAAAATATATAATAATTGAAAATACATAACCATAGCCACAGATACCACAACATCAGAACCACAAATATGTACTCTAAGACAAATTAAAAATTATGTATAATAATTAACCCCAACATTAGAACCACATAACCACAGATACCATATGATCCATAATGATATATGATATAACCCCAAATTGGTTTGTTACAAATAATATTTCAAATAACAGAAAGCACATAAAAATGACTGTAATAACAAATTGCATGTCAATGGAGTGAAATCAAATATCCAAGGTCTGATGGCAGAAAGGAAACACCCAAAGATAGGCTACTGCGAAATCAAACATCCGAAGGTGGCTCATTTAAATCTATACTATTAGATCCTTCCCTGTTCACCTGCAAAAGCATAATAAAATTGCATGTTAGTAATTTATAAGTAAATAATTCTCATTCCATTTAAGAAATATAATTTGCATACCTCAGCATCATTCCTTCTTTGACGTCCACGGCCTCCTCGACGTCCACGGCCTCTCCGACCTCCACCTCCACGGCCTTGATTATATTCTCTTACTGATTGATAACGGTCCAATCGCGGCCTTCTTCGACCGCGAACAACATCTGGATCTATAATTGGTATGCCTGGAATTTCCAAACCATCATGTCTGTCAATAGTGTTGTTGTCAATAGCAGTAGAACTTTCATTGCAAATACCTAGATCATCCTTTAAAGCTAACAACCTGCTTTTAACTATATCCATCTTCTTGTTGCTACCAAATGCAATATCTGTGCATTTCTGAAAAATTCTTTCCAGCACCTTATACTTTTTATACTCTTCAGTCATGTGAGGGTATCCTCCAACAAAAAAAATGTTAGAATGTCTTCTTTGAACATCTTTTTGCCACCTGGTATGGATATATCTTTCATTGATGAGTTTAATGTCTTTGAGTGTCATTACCTTGAAAATATGACAATAAGGGGAAATTATTGTGTGGTCCGGCCTCACCATGTGGCAATGGTAGATGGTGAGCCCGGCCACTAATATTTTGACACTTAGCATAATTTGACATAAAATAATTCAAAAATTGTAAAAAAATAATATAATATATATGAAAATTCACTTGGCATATAATTAGAAAAAAGTAGATTTTTTTTTCTTTCAAAGCATAAAAAAGTTGACCTAGAAAAAAAAAAGAGAAATGTAGTGATATAATAGATTATGCCAAGTGTCAAGACATTAGTGGTCGGGCTCACCATTCACTATTGCCACATGGTGAGGCCGGACCACCCAATAATTTCTCGACAATAAGGTATTCAAGCTATCTCAAACTTCTTGCAACTACAGCTCCAAAATTCTTCCTCTTCTATGTATTCAACAACGTACATAAACTCCTTGTTGTACCACTCATTAATGATTGCTCTCTCCATTACTTTATGTTTTTCAGCACCATCCTCTTCTTGCACACCTTCCTCAATAGGTCGAATCACATGACAATACATCAAAAGTCTAATCTCATCTTTAACACACTTGAACTTTGAGTTTGTGAATGCACCTCTGAACTATTTTTTCCAATCAAAATTTGAGATGAGTTTAACCACTTTTGACTTCGATTCATAGTCTGCAATAAACTCCTTTCTGATCTTAAAACTCATTGCTATCTCATACTGCTCAACAAATTGTTTTAGTGTGCTCATGGAGTGAACATAACCATCAAAAAAGGCATGCATCCCTTCACTTCTTTGAGTTGAAACCATACCAGCCCAGAAGCTGTTGTGTAGATACATTGGTGCCCATCTTTCTCTAACACTATATAGATCAAGTAACCACTGATTTCTCTCCAATCGAAACTGCCTTAAGAACTCAGTCCATTTATTCTCAAATTCATCAACGTAAAGCTATCATACACCAAGGTTTTGAACTCCAATATTGCCTTGTCAAATTCTTCAACATTGACAAACTTCTGAGGCAACTTGGATAAGATATGCCATGGGCAAAATGTAAATGGTGTTAGGCATAACCTCGGCTATTGCAGCTTTAATGCTCTCACATTGATCGGTTAAAATAGCAGTAGGATGGATATTCCCTATTGCTTCAAGCCAATTTGTGAAAAGCCAACGAAACGATCTTATGTCCTCATGCGTAACAAGTGCACAGCCAAATAAAATCGATTGTCCATGGTGATTAACGCCAACTATTGTAGCAAAAGGCAATTTATATCTATTAACTAGATAAGTTGTGTCGAAACTCACAACATCATGAAATTCTTCGTAGGCTGTGTAGCACCCAGTTTCTAAAATGAGGGTAATTTTGAAATTTTATAATTATAATTATTTAATAATGATATTTAAACTATGTTATGATTTTTGGTAATTTTTAATTATTTTAAAACTATTTAAAATGTTGAATTGTGATTTTGATGGTTAACTAGTGTAACCCTAGAGATTGCATGACCTAGAGACTAACCATGACCATGGGGACCTAACCATGTGATTAGGATGACTAATTGTGACTTTTTAGCCTAAGGATATTTTGGTCATTTTTGACTTATTAATGAAAATAAATTTTGATTAATTAATATTGTGCTAATTGAATTGTTAGAGACTAACCTAGTTTTGACTAAACCTAGATGTTAATGATGCTCATAGAGGTTTAGTTAGAAGGTTAGAGGCTTAATGGTTAAGTTAGATTAACAATATCTAGATATTTCATAGTAGAATATTTACCTATTGGAATATTTGTGAAAAAGAAAGCCTTATGACTAATTGAACCAATAGGAAGGCTTGGAATTGGGTGGCAAGCCCTAGCCACTCATCTACATCTAAAACTAACCCTAATTCATCTAATAACCAGCCATCAAGTGCCCCCTCTCCTTCCTATAAAGAATCCTTAAAAAAAAAACCTCGTCTCTTTTTACCTCTCCATAGAACCCTAATTTGTTCTTTCCCAAACTTGAGAGCTTCCCTCTTGATTTTGATCTCCAAATCCCTCCATTCTTCTTCCAATCTTCCATCATTTCTTCTCATTCAACCAAGAAGGAGATGCTAGCAAGGATTGGGAGCAAGGAACAAGGAAGGGTGTCCATTAATTTTGGAGGAGCTTTCGTGTCGAAACCGTGTCCTTTGAGTGTATCATTGGGATCCCACTTCCAATAGGTATAACCATCTCTCTATTTCAATTTTCCTTGTATTTTAGTTAGATTTGAATCCATAGGATCCACCCCCATGCATGTACAACCATTATATTTTAATTTGAGGCCATTTGGAGCTCTCTTGAGGATTTTAGATATGTGTCTTGTGTCCTACTTGATAGATCCCAAATTAGGACACCCCATGTGTATGTATGTATGATAATAGTTTAAATAGGTATTTAAATTTAGTTTTAGAATGGTTAGAGAGTGGATTGATCTTAGTTAGGATGGTTAGAATGAGTTTCATTGGGATACCTATGTTGGTATCTAAGTATCTTGGCCTACATGTGTTTCTTTTGTCCAAAATAACTCAAATTCGTCATAATTTTTATCCACGTTTTTATTAACCAAAGCAACTTAGAAATATCATAACTTTTAGCTTAGAACTCTGATTTATCTTCCGTTTTTTTAAAAGAACCGTATTGAAGTTAGCTTTCCAAATATATATTTTAATAAGCCAAATTCGTTCTGAAACTTTCTGTAAAATTATTTGAGTGTCAGTTGTACGAAAGACGAACGCGTTTCGGTGTTTTTGCGATTCCGAGAGCTTCCGGACATGAAAATGCGATCCGTTTAAAATTTCGGAAAGCTAACACAAAGGGCTACGACATACATTAATCCTAGAATTTAGTGAAGGCCCAATTGGTACATTATTGGTTTTAAGTAGAAGAGTGACTATACGACATAGGCATTTTGTGTAACCTATGAGCCTATGTAGTATGGATATTAAATGAATGTAGAGTATGTAATGCATGATATGTTAGATGAATGAAATGATATATATATGATATGTATCCTCTTTACATTAATATATATATGGTTGAATACAAGTATGTAGGAATGTAATCAATGTAATGTATGTAAGCAATGCATAAATACATGAATGAAAGAATGATATACAATGTATGCATGAAAGTATATAATGAATGCTCGATATGAATGCAAGTTATACATGTAATGATAGATATGAATGCATAATGTATACATAATATAATACAATATATAATGATAGCATGTATGGTAATGTAGAATATATGATGCAAGCATGTATATGTCCACTGTTTTCCCTTTTTCTCACATTTTTCCTTCCATTCCCTTTCCATTTCAGATTTCCCCCTTTTTTTTCTTCCATTTTTTCATGTTGTATACAATGTATATAATGTATAGATACATGTATTTATGTAATATGCATGAATGACATGTATGTAATAAAAATAAGTATATGTATGCAACTTAATGATATGTGAATGTAATATAATGTAGAGTATGCATATATGAAATATAATGTATGCAAGTATATAATGTATTCAAATATGTATGTATGCATCTATGTATGTATGTATAAGTTCATGAATGAATGCAAGTATGCATATGTGATATGTATGTAGGCAAGTATGTAATGTAAGTATGTATGTATGTATTTCTATAAACTGAGTTAACCTATAACCTTTTACACACATGCATTCATACATCCTTTGACACCATGTATCCCATGTCACATACACCTACCTATCACTAAATCTGAGAACATTAACACATATCCTTTCACACACATGTCACACACACACTCACTTACTCTTTTACCTCTCCTTCGCTCTCTCTATGTATATATATGTATGTGCCTATATATATAGCTTTCCTATATATATATCTATGTATATGAATATATGAATGTGAATAATATATATACATTATATAACTAAGTTTGTGTACCTTGTTAGCTTATGGCTTAGTTTTGTGATTGGTTTAGCAAGTGACTTAGGCTATGAGTTAGTAGCTATCTTGGATACTTGATTTGCATATACTTAGTTTGTTTAGACCTAGAATTGACTAACCTAGACTAGTTGACCATTGTTGACCCAACCCTAGCTAGTTTGACCACAGTTGACTAGAGTTGACCTAGTTTGACTTTATAGTTGACCAGAGTTGACCAAGAGTTGACTTTGACCTAGATTGGCTTAATTTGATATGACATAACCTTGTTTGACTTAGATTGACTTCGTTTGACCTTGTTTTACTTAGATTGACCTAGTGTGACTTAGTTTGGCTTGGTGTGAGTTAATATGACCAAATTTGACTCCTAATTTGACCAAATTTACTTCTTGACCTAGTTTAACCTAGACAGTTGACCAATAGTTGACTTGACCTAGTTTGACTTAGAATCATGTAGTTTGTATTGCAGATTTCCATTATTACAATTTGAGTACTTAATAACCTGTTTTGCTCTAAATAGGACTTTGTGACACCAGTTCGGACATCTATTCATATCAGTCATTCAGGGTGACAGGCGAGTACATTCACTGATAGTTTTCATTGTCTTGATATCTGCTATATTCGATTCAGTTGTAGTGTCTTACTCGATTTCCAGACACGATAGTTCACGGACTAGTATATGTTGGATCATGACATGAGATATTATTCCTAGATTTCTTGGTATATTGGTACATTTTCTGTCTTGTTCCATGTACTTGTATAGATACCGATTCTAAGGGGACTTGCTACCCTCTTACGGAATCCCGTGTCATAACGTATCATGTCTAGATCCTTTATACTATTCGGGGATGGGAAGTTATTAGTGGTTGTGTGATCAAAATCCCTACTTGTTCTTCACACTTGTACTTATTACTTGTTCATAGCTATACCCTCGCTCGCGACGGGTAAAGCCTCACCCCACTTGTTCATAGCTTTCCATGGTGGCCGTCCTGATCCTGCTCCGTTGTACATTTGTTCATAGCCGGTCAGATGGAAAGCCTGATCATGTTTTCCAAGCCGATCACATAACGCACTAATAATTCAAGGCACATTTTATATTTATTTATCATAAGAGGCTAAGTTCTGTTCAGAAAAAGGGTTACTACCCCGGTCCTTGTTTGGTTTACGGGTTGTAACTTAGTTTCCGAATAGTTCCCAAGTCATCCTATATTTTGTCGTCCTATTCAGTACTCACATCCTATTACATATTTCTTGTTAATTTTGTCTTGTATTTTACATGTTTTACATGCTCTTATGCTATACCTTGATTGGAGGCTAGGTTCTGTTCGGGAGAAGGGTTACAATTTCGGTCCTTGTTTGGTTTACGGGTTATAACTCGGCTTTCGAATGGCTCCCAAGTCTTCCTATATTTTTGTCTTGTATTTTATTATACTGTCTCTTATAGAATTTGTTAATTCATATGGAACTGCTGTTAGTGTTTGTACTTGCTCATTTTTCTGACAGGATAACCGTTGATGTTTACAGAGTACATGTTAGCTGATTACTCTACCTTTTACGGGTATGGCCAGGATAGAGTTTGATGAGACATTACCCCTGGAGCCCATAGATGATATAGCCCCTGTTTAGACTGTTAGATAGGTTTGCCTGGACTGCGATCCAGCTAGTATTTTCAGACTGTAGTTTTATATTATATTTTGAGTTTCTGTGATGTGTTTATATCTCTGAGCTTGTGTTGGATCTAGAACTCCTCTCCAATTTTCCTTTCTATTCCATTTCGTGCTATCTATCCTAGTTTGTCTTGTGATTGAGTTATGCCATATTATACCTCCGTACAGAGATGATAGGTACCCTTATATTTTGTCTAGTTGTAGTATTTATAGACGACCTATACAGTGTTCTACCGCCGATTCTGCTGCGTAGGCTGGACGTAACCACGTACTCGTGCCCCTAATCAGGGTACGGGTCGTGACACATTTTTGTGGTGGCCCATACAGGTCAGAGTCGCAACTAGTACGATTTCGTAGTGGTGCTCGACTTAGAGTGCTGCTACGAGCCTGCTGTTAGGATATAGGATTAGGCAGTATAAAGAGTTACTCAATCACAATTAGGACTACTTGAGAAGATTACTGGGATGACCCTTGAGAATCTCATTATAAACTATCTCGAAATTCAATTCTGACAGTTTCTGTCTACTTCCTTGTTCATCGTTGAATTTGATTCTTGGTATGCATTATTGACTTGATTTTTTACCAAGATAACGTTGTGGGCTAGGTTGCCTCAGTCATGGAATCTAGAGTCTTCTACAGCCATATTAGCTGGTTTGGCGATGAGATAGAGTCTGATTTTGGATATATTTCTCGGGTGTGAGAATTTAAAGTTTTCGCTGCCAAGCTAACGGCAATGTGAAAATTTTAAATACCATGATTCAAGAGGTATGTACATTAGTTGCAGACTCTATGGGTTATCGCAGCCATACTTATTGGTGTGACGAAGATTCTGGTAACATGGTTCTGGATAGACGGATATGATTATCAGATTGCAGAATAGATACCATATATATGGTGTCCTAGTATAATGGAGTAGAATATCAGTATGGATATTACTTGAGTATCATGGATTAGATAGAGGGATCTAGGCCACCTGTAGTGCAGCACCGTGTCCTGCACCATCAGAGGGATATACCCCAGAGGGGCAGGGCTTTTGTGCTGACAGTCGCGTAGACCGACGCTACGGGTGACGGGTTAACAGGTCTTTCTTTCATGTTCTTCTTACCATCTTGTTGTGTGATTCTATTAGTACCTGTCAGGATGTTTTGTGCTGTGATAGATAGTATAGTGACCCTGATCAAGACCGTGATATCACGACCAGTAGGACCACAATTTGCATGTTTTAGATATAGTTTTCTTGACCTTGATTGTTGGGAGTTTAACCAAGAAGGAGTACGACCATCTTAATTTCGAGGACGAAATTTTTCTAAGGAGGGTAGACTTGTAGCACCCAGTTTCTAAAATAAAGGTAATTTTAAAATTTTGTAATTATAATCATTTAATAATAATATTTAAACCATGTTATGATTTTCGGTGATTTTTAATTAATTTAAAACTATTTAAAATGTTGAATTGTGATTTTGATGGTTAACTAGTGTAACCCTAGAGACTGCATGACCTAGAGACTAACCATGACCATGGAGACCTAACCATGTGATTAGGATGACTAATTGTGACTTTTTAGCCTAAGGGTATTTTGGTTATTTTTGACTTATTAATGAAAATGAATTTTGATTAATTAATATTGTGCTAGTTGAATTGTTAGAGACTAACCTAGTTTTGACTAAACGTAGATGTTAATGATGCTCATGGAGGTTTAGTTAGAAGGTTAGAGACTTAATGGTTAAGTTAGATTAACAATATCTAGATATTTCATAGTAGGATATTTACCTATTGGGATATTTGTGAAAAAGAAAGCCTTATGACTAATTGAACCAATAGGAAGGCTTGGAATTGGGTGGACAAGCCCTAGCCACTCATCTACATCTACAACTAACCCTAATCATCTAATGACCAGCCATCAAGTGCCCCTCCCCTTCCTATAAAGAATCCTTAAGAAAACCCTTACCTCTTTTTACCTCTCCATAGAACCCTAATTTGTTCTTCCCCAAACTTGAGAGCTTCCCTCTTGATTTTGATCTCCAAATCTCTCCATTCTTCTTCCAATCTTCCATCATTTCTTCTCATTCAACCAAGGAGGAGGTGCTAGCAAGGATTGGGAGCAAGGAGCAAGGAGCAAGGAAGGGTGTCCATTTTGGAGGAGCTTTCGTGTCGAAACCGTGTCCTTTGAGTGTATCATTGGGATCCCACTTCCAATAGGTATAACCATCTCTCTATTTTAATTTCCCTTGCATTTTAGTTAGATTTGAATCCCTATGATCCAACCCTATGCATGTACAACCATTAGATTTTAATTTGAGGCCATTTGGAGCTCTCTTGAGGATTTTAGATATGTGTCTTGTGTCCTACTTGATAGATCCCAAATTAGGACACCCCATGTGTATATATATATGATAATAGTTTAAATAGATATTTAAATTTAGTTTTAGAATGGTTAGAGAGTGGATTGATCTTAGTTAGGATGGTTAGAATGAGTTTCATTTGGATACCTATGTTGGTATCCAAGTATCTTGGCCTACATGTGTTTCTTTTGTCCAAAACAACTCAAATTCGTCATAATTTTTATCCACGTTTTTATTAACCAAAGCAACTTAAAAATATCATAACTTTTAGCTTAGAATTCCGATTTATCTTTCGTTTTTTTTAAAGAACCGTATCGAAGTTAGCTTTCCAAATATATATTTTAATAAGCCAAATTTATTCTGAAACTTTCTGTAAAATTATTTGAGTGTTAGTTGTACAAAAGACGAACACGTTTCGGTATTTTTGCGATTCCGGGAGCTTTCGAACACGAAAATGCGATTCGTTTAAAGTTTTGGAAAGCTAACACAAGGAGATACAGCATACTTTAATCCTAGAATTTAGTGAAGGCCCAATTGGTACAGTATTGATTTTAAGTAGAAGAGTGACTATACGATATAGGCATTTTGTGTAACCTATGAGCCTATGTAATATGGATATTAAATGAATGTAGAGTATGTAATACATGATATGTTAGATGAATGAAATGATATATATATATATGATATGTATCCTCTTTACATTAATATATATATATGGTTGAATGCAAGCATGTAGGAATGCAATCAATGTAATGTATGTAAGCAATGCATAAATGCATGAATGAAAGAATGATATACAATGTATGCATGAAAGTATATAATGAATGCTAGATATGAATGCAAGGTATACATGTAATCATAGATATGAATGCATAATGTATACATAATGTAATATAATATATAATGATAGAATGTATGGTAATGTAGAATATATGATGCAAGCATGTATATGTCCACTGTTTTCCCTTTTTCTCACATTTTTTCTTCCCTTCCCTTTCCTTTCCATTTCAGTTTTCCCCATTTTTCCCTCTTCTATTTTTCCATGTTATATACAATGTATATAATGTATAGATGCATGTATTTATGTAATATGCATGAATGACATGTATGTAATGAAAATAAGTATATGTATGTAACTTAATGATATGTGAATGTAATATAATGTAGAGTATGCATATATGAAATATAATGTATGCAAGTATATAATGTATTCAAATATGTATGTATGCATCTATGTATGTATGTATAGGTGCATGAATGAATGCAAGTATGCATATGTGATATGTATGTAGGCAAGTATGTAATGTAAGTATGTAGGTATGTATGTCTATAAACTGAGTTAACCTATAACTTTTTACACACATGCATTCATACATCCTTTGACACCATGTATCCAATGTCACATACACCTACCTATCACTAAATCTGAGAACATTAACACATATCCTTTCACACACATGTCACACACACACTCACTTACTCTTTTACCTCTCCTTCGCTCTCTCTATGTATATATATATATGTGTGCCTATATATATAGCTTTCCTATATATATCTATGTATATGAATATGTGAATATGAATAATATATATACATTATATGACTAAGCTTGTGTGTCTTGTTAGCTTATGGCTTAGTTTTGTGCTTGGTTTAGCAAGTAACTTAGGCTATGAGTTAGTAGATATCGTGGATACTTGATTTGCATATACTTAGTTTGTTTAGACCTAGAATTGACTAACCTAGACTAGTTGACCATTGTTGACCCAACCCTAGCTAGTTTGACCACAGTTGACTAGAGTTGACCTAGTTTGACTTTATAGTTGACCAGAGTTGACCAAGAGTTGACTTTGACCTAGATTGGCTTAATTTGATATGGTATGACCTTGTTTGACTTAGATTGACTTCGTTTGACCTTGTTTGACTTAGATTGACCTAGTGTGACTTAGTTTAGCTTGGTGTGAGTTAATATGACCAAATTTGACTCCTAGTTTGACCAAATTTACTTTTTGACCTAGTTTGACTTAGAATCATGTAGTTTGTATTGCAGATTTCCATTATTACAATTTGAGTACTTAATAACCTGTTTTACTCTAAATAGGACTCTGTGACACCAGTTCAGACATCTATTCGTATTAGTCATTCAGGGTGACGGGCGAGTACATTTACTGATAGTTTTTATTGTCTTGATATCTGCTATATCCGATTCAGTTGTAGTGTCTTACTTGATTTCCAGACACGATAGTTCACGGACTAGTATATGTTGGATCATAACATGAGATGTTGTTCCTAGATTTCTTGGTATATTGGTATATTTCCTGTCTTATTCCCTGTACTTGTATAGACACCGATTCCTAAGGGAACTTGCTACCCTCTTACGGAATCCCGTGTCATGACGTGTCATAACGTGTCATGTCTGGATCCTTTATACTATTCGGGGATGGAGAGTTATTAGTGGTTGTGTAATCAAAATCCCTACTTGCTCTTCACATTTGTACTTGTTACTTGTTCATAGCTATACCCTCGCTCACGACGGGTAAAGCCTGACCCCACTTGTTCATAGCTTTCCATGGTGGCCGGCCTGATCCTGCTCCGTTGTACACTTATTCATAGCCGGTCAGATGGAAAGCCTGATCATGTTTTCCAAGGCGATCACATAACGCACTAATAATTCAAAGCACATTTTATATTTATTTATCATAGGAGGCTAAGTTCTGTTCAGGAAAAGGGTTACAACCCCGGTCCTTGTTTGGTTTACGGGTTGTAACTTAGTTTCTGAATAGTTTCCAAGTTATCCTATATATTGTCGTCCTATTCAGTACTCACATCCTATTACATATTTTCTGTTGATTTTGTCTTGTATTTAACATGTTCTACATGCTCTTATGCTATACCTTGATTGGAGGCTAGGTTCTGTTCGGGAGAAGGGTTACAACCCTGGTCCTTTTTTGGTTTACGGATTGTAACTCGGCTTTGAATGGCTTCCAAGTCTTCCTATATCTTTGTCTTGTATTTCATTATACTGTCTCTTATAGAATTTGTCAATTCATATAAAACTGTTGTTAGTGTTTGTACTTGCTCATTTTTCTGACAGGATAACCGTTGATGTTTACAGAGTACATGTTAGCTGATTGTTCTATCTTTAACGGGTATGGCCAGGATAGAGTTTGATGAGACATTACTCCTGGAGCCCGTAGATGATATAGCCCATGTTTAGACTGTTATATAGGTTTGCCTGAACTGCGATCCAGCTAGTATTTTCAGACTATAGTTTTATATTATATTTTAAGTTTCTGTGATGTGTTTATATCTCTGAGCTTGTGTTGGATCTAGAACTCCTTTCCAGTTTTCCTTTCTATTCCATTTCGTGCTATCTATCCTAGTTTGTCTTATGATTGAGTTATGCCATATTATACCTCCGTGCAGAGATGATAGGTACCCTTATATTTTGTCTAGTTGTAGTATTTATAGACGACCTATACAGCGTTCTACCACCGATTCTGCGGCGTAGGCTGGACGTAACCACGTATCCGTGCCCCTAATCAGGGTGCGGGTCGTGACAGGCTGCTCTTGATCGAGGATGAATCCACAGCACATTGGTTAGCATGCCTTCCTCATTGACGTCCATAAGATGAAAGAAATCTCTATCCTTTTGCTGCATTCTTAGAAACAAAATGTGAATTGCCTCGGCATCTCCTTCACATAGTCTTAGCCTTCTTCTTTTGTCAATATAATTTCTATAATCTCTTGGCAAGCATCCTATATGTTCTGGTCCACCCGCTTGAACCTCTAGCACCCTTATACTCTTAGACGGTCTTAAGCCTGCGATATTATTGGCTTCCAATTGCCTCTTCATACCCATGGGCATAGTTCTATGAGCAGGCATGAACATTGACATATCTGGTCGCAATTCATGGTTGTGTTGTGTGTTCGTTTTTGAAACTTGCCAAACCCCACCTCTGCATATTGCATTTATCCTTGCTAGACAATTGATCCTCTTAGTCAACTTTTCATAGTGTTGCTTCCTTCCTCTATCACAGCATATTGTTACATATGCATAATCCTCGCCATTTTTTCTATGACCAGACCTCTTCGCCACACTAAAACCAGCAACCATTGCATGATTTTGATAAGCATCAAATAGGGTCTTTACACTGCTAAACAACATACGTGTTTTAGGCCCTTCTTCGATGTTGCAATTATTGATTTCTTCCACTCTTTCTTCAGCTTCTACTTGCATAGACGGAATAGAACCTGCACCACCACACGGATCCGATGTTCCTACGCCACCACCAGAATTCGATGATACAGATGATAATATGCTATCACCTGGCACAATTCCAATAGTTGTTCATACAATGCATTGTTGTTCTGCATCTCGCCAACATTTTTCATCGGATATCTCTTCCAATGCTTCTTTTTTTGGTTGCTCTATATTGTTTGTTCAACAAAAAACAACCATCAGTTACCCTTTAAAAACAACCATTTTTGTTAGCAAACAATGAGGAGGGAATTAATAACGCACCTTAGGAAATTATATCTTTGGAAATTGCATTTGACTGGGAGAGAGAAACGAAAGGGTGCCGAATTCTTAGGGAATAGTATCTTCGAAAATTAATAACGCACCTTAGGAAATTGTATCTTAAGAAATGTATCTGAGAAACCAAAGGGTGCCGAATTCTTCTACTATGTTCTGTTATTGGTCATTTAATTAAGCAATGTCACTCTGTCACAACCAAACGTTTGGTTTTGAGTTCAAATTTTGGACCATTTTGTTTGCTTTGTATTGTATTGTATTTCAGATGTGATCAACAATTTCATATGCTATTGTGTTAAGATACAATACAGCTTCAAATGCTTTGTATTAAATTAAGCAATGTTACAGCATCATAAACGCCACTATTGATGCTTAAAATTTCTGTTCCAATTTGCTTCAGTTGGTGATCATTGACATCAATAATCATCTCTTTATTGACAATTTACTTTGTCATGGAAATAAGCTCCATGTATTCATGTCAATGTAGATGGTGCATTAATTGCTTTCCCAAACATAGTGTAAGTATAAGGTGCTGGAAGGTACCTTAATAAACATTGCATTTAATTGGGAAACCAAAAGTTTATTCAGAAACCAAAGGGTGTAGCGGAATAAAGTTTCCTATGCATTTAATTCTTCATTGTTAGAATCTAGGCAGATGGTGATGAATGGTTTGGTGCATTTTCTTAATTGTAGTTACAATTAATAACAATTAATGCACCAGAAATTTTCATATAGAGTGAAGAATTTTAACGAAATTGTGAAAAAAGTAACAAATTTGGAGAAATTACAATTGGGGTAACGAAACTACATTTTCCATGGCGTGCTGGGACCGTGGAGGAGTGACACTCCATTACTCATGGAGTGTCATGGAGTGTTATTGTGTGGACTATGGGTGGCACAACAGTTATTGGGTGGGGGCCACTTGGCACGCCATCACTCATGGAGTGTGGGTGGCACGCCATCACTCATGGAGTGTCATAATGGCGTGTGCTGGGGCGGGCCTTGGGAGATGGCATGTGATGGGACAAGGCTTGCACCACACTAGCTGACAGTGCAATAGGCCATGGGACATGGCGTGTGAGGGGATGTGACAGGAGAAATAGGCCATGGAGCATGGCGTGTGAGGGGATGCCTATGGGCTAACAGGGGCAATAGGCCATGGGGCATGGCGTGTGAGGGGTGACTACCAGCGCACGCCACCAGTGATGTAGTTTCGTTACCCCAATTACAATTTCTCCAAACTTGTTACTTTTTTTACAATTTCGTTAAAATTCTTCACTCTATATGAAAATTTCTGTTAATGCACAGATATCCGGATATTGACTGACTATGTGTAGAATTGATAACTCAAATTTTGAAGAAAAATTTGGAGCCAAAAATACTTAACGGTAACTAAGTAATTAAACAGTGTTAATTTGTGCATTAATTGCTTTCTATCCGGATAGATTCTATCCAAAAATTATCCCCAAAAATATGTTACAATATTTTTGACTGTCCAGAGTAATATTTATTGTCAATTTGATTGAGCACAATCAATGTTATTCAATTCTGAAGATTTGTAACCGTCATTCATGACTTCGTATAAATTATAGTAACAACCATTAATGACTTTGCATAAATTATTAGCAACAACTGTTCAAATATTGCTTGCTCATTTCTCGTTGGCAAGATAAATTCCCTCCTCTCTTTTTTCTTCCTTTTTTTATTTGTAAGAACGAATTCCGACTTGCAAACAAAACCCACATCAACCAATGATAGCCCATTATTGCTAATTTTATAACCAGTATCAGCCTACTTTTATTAGTATACATCACAAACTGCTTCACGCCCCACTTTTGTCGTAGGTGGGTGATTTTGTAATCGGCGCGTGTCACATTGTGTCATTTATTTTTTATTTTTTTTCTTTTTATTTGTGTCACATTGTGTCATAACACTGCACAACACAACGACATGCGACATGTACCGTTCTCATTGGCCCTTGACTTTGTAGCTGGCGAGAACTTTTAGGCTGTACACCCCTCCAATTCGGTGTATATATATACAGAGTAGGCCCTAGTGTAAAAGCGGACAGAAATTAAAGAAGAGGAGGAGAAGAACAGAAAGAAAGAAAAATTAGGTATAATTTATTTATAATTTTTTTAACTTTTATTTCCAGTTTATTATGTTTCTATTTTCAATTTGATAGATCGATCAGATTTCATGTGTGGGACCGAATTTTTCGCTGGTCGGGAATGATAGATGTCTGGATCTAGGGTTTTTATTGTGTTTTAGTAAGGGTTTGATGTTAGAGATTGTGGTTAGAAATATAACTTTTCTTCTGATATATTGTTAAATGTTGTAGATCCAGATCAGGAAGATTATCGGAGTATATTAATATTTCCGAAAGATTTTGTGATCTTGAGCATTTCCCCCAAATTTCAGATCCGAAAGATTTAAAAAAAAATTATTTCTACTATGTTTATAAATCATTTCTACACAGATATCTGAAGGAAAAGACATAGGAAATATAAGAATTTTTTTTTAAGAAATAGGAACTAAAATAAATTTGGTGAAATTTTCTCTAGAATATTAGTTGTTGTGCTTGATCTACATCTAGAATACTCCCAGAAACATATAGAGATGATAAAGCTATGTACTTCCAGCCAAGTATGGCAAGGCAGTTGCTGTTGTTTTGTTAAACAAACAGTAGTTAGATAATAGGCGGATGGAGGGCCTATTCTGGACCAATTATAAACCATAATCCCGATGCGCTGACATTGTTATGAATGAGTTTATGTCTTAAGAGAGCGTCTAGTTATGAGTTCGTAGCGGCAGTCAAACTGGAGCTAGGAACGTAGCAGTGAATTCAGTGAACGGATGTGTAAACGAGTGAGCTAAGCCCGTAGCCAGGTAGGGAACAGTTTCCATATGTAAACATAGTATCTATTTACATACACTCGAATGACCCCTTCTCATAATAAGAATGTACATAACCCTATTCCGGTATGGTCCGGTATGGAATGAACTTATAATCATAGAATCGACTCGATTCCATGATTATAAGTTCATAACCCAGCCCATTCCCTTTTTGGACGGAACAGATCCACTAATTCTATGGATAGTTATACAGCACAGAGACGTGACCACATGAACGGACACATCACAAAATTTAACGGATCATAGTGTATATTTCTATCCATTATGACACCGATATTTATGGGGTTACTTGCTTTCCTGGGTGCAAGCAAAATTTCTTCTGTTAATATTGGAAGCATTCTGATGCACTTCATATTTATTTCTTGATTGTTTTTTATTTGTAGAGCTTATAAAATCTGTGGGTCATATTTGTATTGGTTAATTGCGACAAAGATAAAAGAGTGGTTATCTGATCTGCATCTACTCTATTGCCAGAAATCTGAGGCAGTAATACATACTAAAAAGAATTTAAAAGAAGTCAGAGATGTCGCCAGCCGAGTCATCAAGGGAGGAAAATGTCTATATGGCAAAGCTTGCAGAGCAAGCGGAGCGATATGAGGAGATGGTAGAATTCATGGAGAAAGTGGCAAAGACGGTAGACGTCGAGGAGCTGACAGTGGAGGAGAGGAACCTCCTCTCCGTGGCCTACAAGAATGTGATTGGTGCCCGTCGTGCCTCATGGAGGATTATCTCATCCATCGAGCAGAAGGAGGAGAGCAGGGGTAACGAGGACCACGTGTCCATGATCAAGGAGTACCGGGGCAAGATCGAGGCCGAGCTTAGCAAGATATGCGAAGGGATCTTGAAGCTACTTGACACCCACCTCATCCCTTCCTCCACTGCTGCTGAGTCCAAAGTGTTCTATCTCAAGATGAAGGGTGACTACCACAGGTGTGTAAGGGTAAACGAGCATTTGTTCTGGACATCACAATAAAAGTATGATTTGATAACTGATCTTAATGTTAATGGATAGGTATCTTGCGGAGTTTAAGACTGGAGCCGAGAGGAAGGAGGCTGCTGAGAGTACGCTAATGGCGTACAAGTCTGCACAGGTGAGTCTTTGTCTTGCTTTTTATTTGATTTTTATTATCATTAATTTATTATTATTTGAATGTGAGTCCTGGTATCTTATTATCAATTCTGGCCAATTAACATTACATATAAGTAGTTCACATTTTTATTAGCACATAGAGGTTTGTCTCTTCGTGGTTGTGGGTCGAAAGTATAATCTACTTGAGAAAATAATCTTTGCATAAATTTCCCATTATGGATTGAGTCATATTGCATTCGCGATACGAGCTTGATGCATGTAATTGTTGCAATGTGTAGGATATTGCTCTGGCTGAACTGACCCCGACTCATCCGATAAGGCTTGGTTTGGCACTTAACTTCTCTGTGTTCTACTATGAGATCCTGAACTCACCAGACCGTGCTTGCAATCTTGCAAAACAGGTTAGTTTCCTTGTTTTCTTGTCTCTTATACAATAAGGTTTTGTGCTCATGTATACATCCAGTGGGTCTTTAAGTGGTGTTAATTTTGATTATCATCTGTTTGTCCAATACGGAAGTTGTCATCCTATTCTGTGAAACTTAGTCTAACTGAAGGATAATATGGAAGTGCTTCTTTATGGTCTACTTTAAACATAGTAAGTTGTACTGCTTTGATATTCAATTTAGCAATAAAATCTAATAATGTTGTTCTCGCAATATTTTATTTAGTATTATCTGATATCATGGTAACAATTTAGTGCCTCATTCTACCTTGCACAATGGATATTGTGGAGACATACCGTTATCTTATAATCTTTGAAGTCATGTGTGCCTTCTTTTTCATTTGTGTGTGTGTGCGTGCAATAATTACTTAATTAGGGTCTTGTGCAAAGTTGTATCCATCTATTTGATTGATGTTGTCTTCAATGTTTGTAATATCTAAGATAGTTTTGTGATTATTGTTAGACATTCAAATTATAGTATTTTTTTTTCCTTTCTACTCGCAACTTTCTTGAAAAGAAAAGAGGAAGGATCCTGAAATACTCACAAGGTGTGAGCTAAAACCTTAAGTGCAGGCACGTTTTCCAGGTCTGGGCTTGCGTCTAACAATACAAGTCTAAACCAGTTAATGATCTAGCATGGGCTCTCGGCAAAATATAGGTCAATGCAAATACAAATCTACTGAGCCTAGTCTTGAGCCTTGCCGGACCTAACCCGGTGCATGATGTATGTCTTAAATTATAGCTTTTATATATGCCTCCTAATTGTCACATCTTCATGTAGGTTATATAGTTATAACAATAATTATACTAGCCGCTAGTATAGCAAATGCGCCCTAATAAATATAAAAATAATAATCTTTCTACCTAACTGAAGATAATAGATAACTGTGTTACTTTACTTTTCAAAATATATTATTACACCAAGCTTGACATGAGTATTACAGATGATAATTATACAAATACGTTTACACCTTTTCAAATGTCAAGTGTGTGTGTGTGTATTTTGCTTGCATGAATCTGTTAACTATAAATAGTACTCATGTTATGCTTAAGATAGCTTGAACACATACTTGAGTTGAATGGGTGTAATAGTGTTACATTCCATCCAAGCTAGATATACTCATTTTAAGCTACTTGCCATCTGAACTAACTAGAATCATCTATTAAAGAATTGAGACTTAATTTATGCGGTAGAAAAATGTATGTAAAATGTATGTAAGCTTCGTATTCATATCTTAGCAAGTTTAACAAGCTTACACAAGCCAAGTTCCATGTTGCTTATGCTCGACTTGTGCAATAAATGACCTTAAGTTAGTATCGAGCCTTACTTGATACGCTAAACGAATGAACATGAATGAGTTATTAACCAAACTGAGTTGTTCATGAACGACTTGCTCAAATATACAACCCTACCTCCAATGTTCATAAAGCGGCAAAGCAAGCAAGGCTGACGCGGACATGGACACTTAGGTGGCTGATCAGGGTTTCTGACAGCCAGGGGACATCAATAAACACAAACTCAATGTTTTTTGGCTGATCAGGGTTTTTGTGAATGTGTCTAGTATCCTATATATTAATATAATTTTGCTTTATGTACTTGTTCCTACCCCTAAAATTTTAGATGGTTTTTGGGAGGATTTTGCTTCAGATAGATCCTTGACCACACTTAGTTGTTTACAGTTTTCAATCAACGAGTACCACCATTAGGAAATACTGTTTATATATTTTATTTCTTTAGAAGTAATTATATTTAGTAGTTATTATTTGATAAAAGCAATTATATTAGTAGTTGTTATTTGCAAAGGCGTGCGATGGATATGGAAAAGCAGAAGAATTCTATGTAACTTATCTATGTACTGCTTTTAGAACCAGTACAGAGATGTTCCAGTTTTAGAGAACAGAGTATTTTGTAGGCAGCCAAAAAGAAATTTTTAGATAAGTGCTATAATAATGGTGAGGATGCTCTACTAAGACTAAGGATAATGCACCAAGAGGTCATATATTACATGACTACTTCAAAACATTTCATAGGAAATCATGGCACAGGTGCCATGCAATTAAGTGAATGCACATAAAAATTAAAAAAATAAGTGAATGCACATCCATGGCACATGCCTTTTCTATGTGCTTCTTATACTTGAATGATTGAATCAAAGTTGCACGCCATTGAGCTATGTTCAACTTATATAAACCATGACAACCAAAATAATCAATGTATAATGAATAATCATGTACAACACATAAAACGTATATTTACTATTTTAAATCAATAGGGTGTTTCCTAGCCAATTTATATCGGAGTATTCTGGACTGTGCAGAATGTTATGATTTGTTTACTTCTCTCTAACTCCACTACTGTATGAGTGTATGCTTCGGGCTGATGACACGATAAGGGAGAGCAGTTAAGGTGTTTGAATGCTGAAGCCTATTTGATTTTAGTCTTTTCAAGAATTAAGGGGGAAATATTTGTTTTGTAGTTAACCTACACATGGCTCATCAAAATCGGTTCAGATGATACTGTAAGATATCCTCTCATTCTACATTCAATAGTTTGCCCAGGCCCTCGTTGAGATCTATCGTCTTTTATATATTGTATGGACTGCAAGGGGAACAATATATGGAACACTGGATATCAAGCTTTCAAAATTTGTACATCTTCCAGTGGCATGCATGTTTGTTACTCTTTGGTTTTTCATTTTACCGCATAATATGTCTTATATATGACCAATTTTGTTCTGGGAAGACTATTGACAATCTTTAACTGTTCTTTAAACTTTAAAGTAACTCTTGATTGAACTGAAATAAGAGTTGAGCTAAAAAAAATTCTTTTGGAGGGGTCAAACTGTGAATTCTTAATCAGTTTCTTTGTTTGGCATTGCTGCAGATTGAAAAATGATACCTGATAGTTTTTTCTCATGTTTCATTTTAAGTTATGAAATTTTATTTCTAGTTTAACTTCGCTGATTGCTTGCTATTTGCATCAAAATACACAAGATAAAAGTAGAAGATGACTTAGGATTTGGTACAATCTTATTACCAGAATTTGGGATTACTATTTCCATGTTTAAAATGTTTGGAGATATTTAAGGAGTGGGGGGATGTATGGGATGTAAATATCATTTAACAACTCCGGTGGAAGCCAAATTCTGTAATGGAGAGTTCGAAATCTTTCATAACAATTAGCAAAATCCTTCTTAGAAATGAGGACTCTCCGGAGTTGTATCATTAGTGTTTATGATTATACCTAGGTCAGGAATTTTCTGTATTGGAACTCTTGGTGTGGTAGCATCTCAAGGGTTCGCCAAACAACAGATGATCATCAATTTCTGTAAGTTTTCACTAAAATAACGGAGAAGCACCTCTGCTCTGCATTTGTTTTGCCTGGTCAGTTCTATGTAGAAACTCCATATTGATGGCATGGCATTTAGTATTCCTGTGTAACTGTAGCATATTACTTTCAACCTCAGAAGTGGCCGATCGTTTCTACATGAAATTGGTACCTGAATTATGTAAATACAAATCCGTTGTTTTCCCCTTGTCAATGTTTGTTTCCTGTCCGGGTTGTTACTAAAATCAATAAAAGGCCCTTCTTTTTTGTAATGGTTTGCTAAGAATAGTGAAAGCTGTTTGAATCCATTGTTGACTGAAAATGGACCCGCCGCAAGGTTGTTTGATCCTGGTTGCCTTATTTTCTCATTCTCATGGAGTTATGTCTCTTGGCAGGCTTTTGATGAAGCTATCTCAGAACTGGATTCCTTGGGAGAGGAGTCGTACAAGGATAGCACATTAATCATGCAACTCCTCCGGGACAACTTGACACTATGGACCTCTGATATCACGGTATCTTTCTTTCTCCCATTTACTTGTAGTTATTTGTACTTAACCCTCCATCATGTTACTTATTATTGAAAAAAAAAAATTTGGTTCTCCAGGAGGATGCTGGTGATGAAATTAAAGAAGCAGCTCCTAAGGGCGAATCACGGGAGGGCCAGTGATGAGAAGCACCATCTGGCCCTTGGAGTAACAAAGACAGCAGCAGCTGGATTTTATGCCTCCCGAGTTTGTGGTTTCTTCTAGCGTAAAAATGTAGTTGGAATTTGAAACCTTACTCTTCTTTATCAATTTGACCAATCGAACATGTTGTGTTTAATGCTGTTGGTTTTCAGTGACTGTATCTTCGCCTGCTGGTTCTTTTTTTTTTTTTTAAATTTCGTCCACTCGACTCGGTCATGATCTTAGTACTTGTAGTATTTGGCCTCGGAATTACTTAAGCGGAGAGTTTTATAAGCTGAAGAGTTTTATAAGCTGAACATTCTGCAAGCTCCCCTGCAGTGGCTAGTCTGTAGGCACTAGCCTATGTAGCAGTTACTGTTACTGGGAGTTTCATTTAACAGTCGGGTTGAAATTAAACTAGGCCAGACTTTCTTGCGTGGTGTTTCGTACTGTATTACGAAATGGTCGCATTTGCAGTTCTTCAGACTGGATCTACCTAAATGCATGACTTGTCTGATGCTGTACTGATTGAACACGTCATGTATACTATGATAATGTCTTATGAAATGCGAAGGCTAATGGTTCAAATTAGTAGTAACAACAAATTTTAAAATAAAAATTCTCTTTTTCTCTATTGAATGACATCTGGGTCTCTGCATCTTGATGTTAGTTCTTGTTAAAATGTGTTTTATTAGAGGAATAGCATAAATACATCTGGGACTCGTCACCACTTTTATCAAGACTTTCCGGAAATCATAAAGGATATACTTTATTTTATTTTTTATAACAACTTTGGCAAACCCCATGTAGGATAGTAGATATTCTGAGTACACTAAAACTAAGCAAACTGGACTCTGAATTTGAGGTGAGATGCAGAATAATCTGCACGAAACTCTCTATCTACATATTCTGAAAATTTGTCGAAAGAAATAAAGGGTGGTCGACAAATGACAATGAGTTGCAAGTCTTCTCAGCTAGTATCTAGCTCGATTCTTATATCGTTTAGCTGATAATTTGATATGCTTCAGGACCTGCAGTTTAAATGCATGGACACAGGACACTTGTGAGCACAGTCCAGAGTAACTATAAGACTGGAAGGCAGGAGCTTTTGCTACTAGAAATTCTTAGCAGCAACAAGAATATGGATCAATCTATTACTTGATTAGGTCTTAATCTGATTAATAACAACATAGGACAGACTTGTATATGATTATTGCTTAATTTGTGAATAAATGGGCTACCTGAAATCAACATAATAGACATTCTTGAAGCTCAATACAAATCCTCTAGGAAGAAGGACACTTTCTCTGCATATCATTTTAAGCATAGATCCCAGAGATGATCTTGCGCCATGTTCCTAGATAATTTGATAATCCAGTTTTTTTTTTAAGGATGAAACAAACTATGAAGAAAACATGAAAGAATCCTCACAAATTTGAGGTAAGAACTAGAGAATGTTCTCCCCTATCTTATCAATACGATAATGGGCCAAAGTTCCATTGCAAGTTTGTTGTACACAAAAAGAAGGAAAAAGAGCTTCATTAGTTGGCAGGTTGGGAGATTAAAATCAATAACTTACATAAGTTACATGGCAGCAACCCAGGTGGGAGATGCTCTGAGAAAACTTTGCTATCGTTAGGACTTCAAGAATGGTAAGCATAGGCTTTATTTATATGATAAAACAATTGGCTTGAAGTTGATGTTTGCAAGTGAATTAGCTTTCAAGGGCAGACAGCTCGACTTCATGTATGCAAGGACGGTACGCAGCAAATGTGCTGTCGTTAGAGAAGGAACCTGGGTTGAAACATGTTATTCCCGTGTACTTGAATGCCTTCTGTTCGCTTCTGTCCCCCAAAACTATCTGCAGATAAAATATAGTAAGCGACGTGGAATCTTTAGTCAAGACCAAGTTGCATGTGTAGACGTTATGCTATATATTATAGAGGTAATACCGTGTGTGGGGTAGGATATAGTCGGAGGCAGTGGTCATAGTTCCAGATGATTGGTTGCACTGTGAGAGGCAATGGACAAAGATGACTCTGATGCGTGATAGTAGCTACAAGCTGCACAAGGATGATCAAAGTTTTAGCCAAGGGATTTAACTTTTTAAGTAACCCCAGCTTTAACTTCGCACAAATGGAAAAGAAATTTACTCACATGCTCAATAGGATCACTAGTTTCTTCAGATGATGGAGGAATAAGAGAGGATCGGCGCATTCTGTAGAGCAGGTCTTGTCGGAAGAATACAATTTCTTGGGTATAGAACTTCACTCTGGAAATAACAAAATGTGGGTTTGAAGTCAGTTGACACATTACATTACATAATAAACAACCTTGTGATACACACAGGTTTGAAGTCATTTCTCATTACATTACATTACATAATACTAAGGACAGCAAGCACATGGGATGTAAGATCACAAAGACACAAACCCACAGAACTTGTTATCTAATTGAGAATAAACAGCCTTGTGAAGCATTTTTACATCTGTAACAAAAATGACCTTAGTATTTATAAGTTAATGTTGCAGATACAGTTGTGGCATCAACATACGTAAATAGCAAGCCACTGCACTAATTACTTCTGGTTTGCCTTAAATAACATATGGTCATGCAGACTTTGCACATATTCTGTTATTAAGCATTATATGTCATGTCACGCCCCGATTCGTAGAGTCATTTATTGACATAATTTATCTCTTGGAATCGATCGTCCTCGTTTGGACGTGATGCCATACAAGTCTGGTATTACACTTGTACAAGGCAAAGATGGTACATAAGTGATAATCTTCAAATAGGAACACATCGTAGCGGCAGAAGCAGACAAATTGAAGTTAATGAGAACAATCTTTCCTATTGAATAGAAGTACATGACTTCTTTATAGCAGCGGAGATAAAAGGATAACTTGAAGTCACACAGAGATATATAGAACTTTATTCTCTTTATTGATAATTGAAGAAGAGTACAAGACTTGTATTGAAGTACAATGCTTACAACACATCTCACTTTACATTGAAAGCCAACTGAACAATGCTACAAAGCTTACATTTGATACTTGGATACAATGGATTACAACTCAATATACTGACTTGGCTTACAACTCACTTGGTACAACTGATTACAATGTTCCATACATTATGCACTTATAAACAGAAGACATCATCTTGAACAAGGAGAGCTTCTGTATGTCCAACAAATCTTCGATGTCGCGGGACCAATCAAGCAAATCTTCGTGTATAGAATATTCCAAGAACGAGCACCTGCCCACATAAAACGTGGGTCAGCACATCATCTATGTACTGGCAAGCAGAATCCAACTCACTCTCCTAAACCAACACTAACTGGTCGATTTTAACAAGCATTTAATAGAATGATCTTTCTACTTGGGGCCTAGCATCAGTTTACAGTTCTTGGACAATAATCAGAGTGAAGCATGTAAACATATTCTTAGTAGCATTCATGTGGACATATCATTATAGTATTATTGGTGTTATCATGCAAAGGCATCATTGAGGCATCGTTAACATTATCAGCTTAAACATGTTATGGCAATTCTCACTTCAAGCATCACTTAGCATGTATGTCATGTTTGAGCAATATTCATAGTAAGGCATCTTTCTAGCATACTGAATTTAACATGTTAAGCAGGTTCTCATATTGAAAGACTACGCATAGCATCATTTACTTGGCACGTTAAGCACGCAAGTTAAGCCAACACATATATTAAGTATATCACATTTAAGTGATTTCTTACCGATAGCCAACTCCCTTGTACCTGCATAAAAATACAGGATTATATGATATATACTTACTCTGTCTGCACAAAACATTCGTTAGCATGCATCCTGACTACATGGTCGTTGGTGAAACTGCACCATAAAGGACTTTCCAACGGATATTACGACGCACCATTCTAGGGTAGGTTGCAAGCCTAGCCGAATGTTCCGTAATACCTCGTGCCACCATAGCACGACCAATGTTTCCTCCCGGGTCGAATCGGTCCCGGTATCCCAGGTACCGTTCGAGGAAACTTACTCAGACTTGTACAAGTACGTCCATGACCATGCGAATGCGTGTCGACTCGATAACACAAATGCATGGTAAAGCAACTTAAAGTAAGCAGAGCCAACTGTTCAACATCTCATCTCAATCCCGAGCCGTGTTCAACGACTAATCATTACCATCATTCTACTTGGTGATCTCCATGATCCCAAGCCTCATCATTCTCCATTTATTGATTCATTGCACATTTTTCATAACATTCCTCTCAATGAGGAACCAATAACATTTCATTCATTTCAAAGGGACAAGCAGCTTTTTCTTTCGTTTCATTGGGACAATTATTATTCATTTCATTGCTTATACAAAAACAGGCATCATCTCATTTCTTTACAACAGTCGTATAGAGAGTACATGATTCAAGAGTCTTATTCAATTCTTTGTGTTAATAGCACAGCCAGTTCTTTTCTCATGTCTCATTCACGCAGCATCTCGATTATTCAAGTGATTCATTCATTTCATCAAGATTAAGCACAAAGGGCATTATCAATTCATTCTCAGGCAACAAGTTACATTAGCAGTTCGAGTGTGATTCAATCAGCAGTTCAATATTCATGTCTTATTCATTTCAACAATTCTCAACATAGGCATCTCTATTATTCAGCAACTAAAACATGGAACATTTAGGGACAATTCATAGCATCACGTTATTCTATTTATTAAGCATGCAGGAATAAGGAGGAAGGAGGACAGTTCCACTTGCCTGCATAAAAGGGTCTTCTTATTCTGGTCACACATAATTCCACAAAGCGTAGCTCCACCAGCGAGCCACGTTCCAATACTCATTCCGTCTAGCCAGCTGAGTGAGACTACATCAGTCTCAATTCTCCTGATTCCCAACTTAAGTCACGGTCCAACATCCTGATAGCAACCCAACAAGCCAACCAAATGCCTAGTGCGGAGCGGGGCATTACATAATATACCACTCAGAAAAAGTTTCGTCCTCGAAACTTAAGGAAACAACTCTTCTACTAGATTAACTCAGTCACAACAAGTTACTCATTCAGCTTCAACTCAATATTCATTTCAGCACACTCGGTCATCTCCAAAATAACTATCCAACTCTACCATTTAAATTCATCAACGAATCAATCCATCTTTCTCTTTTATAAATACTTGTAACTTCTCATTGATTCACCAACATTTTTCTTGCATTCTATCTTGGTCGCAACACATCACTTCGTTTGGATCCATACACATATTTCAGGCGTCCCCAAAACATATGCATTTCAGCCAAAGTTCGTGCTAGTGCAATAAATTCTTCCCATAATGTTATCTCAGTCGCAACCTATCACTTCGGCTGGATCCATACACATATTTTAGGCGTCTCCAAAACATATGTACTTCAGCCAACTTCCATGTTAGTACGATTCGATCAGCCACGATATAACTCTCTTTTCCAAATCCGACTTAGCATCCCTTTAATTGACTTATTACTTCATTTACTTTGCCACAATCACTATCTCCCGGGCCACAACACTTAACATCAAGGACAACTCTCATTCCAAGCATAATATTTCTAACATTCGATCAAGGGTCTAATCTTAGAGCCAATCATATCAAGAGTTCACAACATGCAATCATATTCCTTTCCAAATCCAACAATATTTCTCACCGAGGCAATTCATCTTTTCTACAAGACATAATCCGACGTCACCCACTATCGATTACCCAAGCCAATGGTACAATTCTATGCAACAGTCAAGGTTAACCCAGCTACCCGACTATAGATACCGATCCAACATTCCTGCTATCGGCCGACACATAATCCTCAAGGGTCAAACATCTCTAAGGTTCATATTGAAGCATATACATACAACATATCATCCTTAGGTCATACTCATCACCATCTCTCGTTCAATTCCCAAAAGGTTATCCTACGGTCGCTACTGGTCACCCTATTATTCGGTCAAGTCTCTATGGTTAGCTATACCGACAGCTAAACCTAACCATTCAGGTGACTCCCCTAGAGTGGACGGCTACTAGGGATCATGCTAATTGCTTATTCTCAAGCCAACCGGCAACCGACAGTTCTAAGAAACTTTACCCAAACCTATGGGTATCAACTTAGTCTGAATAACTAATCGCCATTGTCGGCTATGCCAACAATTGGTTATGCAGCCCACGGTCGCTAGGGTCAAGTCTATCTATCCAGGGTCTTCCTCAAGGAAATAATTCCCACAGAGGCTCATTCTAGACTTACCCAACGATCGACTAAGATCGATCTATCAATATTACGGTCAATCCCAATCCGACATACGATCTCATCGTTCTAATAGTCCATCAAGTAAATTCTCAATGATCCAATTTCTATTCCAATTCCTTTGTACCCACACGAACCCATAAGCCAAGGCTAACTACTCAAGGGTCATCAATTCCGTTAGTCTCAACAGGACTATGGAACCATACTATTCGGTTCGTATGACAGAGTCACACCACTAAGTCATAAGCCAGTAATCTATATCCCAACCGACAGTTACATATACCGACATTATCCAACACGTTTGTAATTTCTCAATCCCATTCGTTTCTTAATCATCAAACTCTCTTACGGGTATTCTTAAATCTCGTTTTTTTCCCAGCCGTCAAAATCTTATACGGACATTCTTAAAATTCCCTACCTTAAGGGTCGATTAGTTCATTCCATTTAATCCGACATTTTATTTATCAATTAACCATTCTCTATGCAACACAAATATTCAGGGTTGCTACTTGTTACTTTTCTGGTACAATTCAATTCCTCAGCATACATGCACATATGCAATAACTATCCTTTGGTGATCAAGATGGATTGACATCTATTACACCTTAGGGTCGAGGCACAGATTTCTAATATCCTTTGGGTCACCGACAATATTTCCAAAACTTTCAGCTTAGCAACCAACTTTGTATTAGCCACATCTGATTTGCATCCAACCAATCAAAATTATCATTCAAATATTCTAAGCCACAACATTCTCTAACCAAATTCATTTACCCATAGCATACTAACTGTCTTACTAGTCTGAGTCATCACTCGACTAACCAATTTCTAACCAAGCCACCAGTTACAATTTTCGACAATCTCGCTACTCAATATAATATCACCGTCAAGGGACACTCGAGTCTTCTAGCCACAATACATGACTCCCAGCTAAGTCTCGGCACTACCCAGTACCCATAGATAGTCTCATTGCTATCCTATGGAAAGGGTCAAGATACATCTAGTTCTGAGGTGGTAGAGGCAATATACCACTCAGAAATGAAGCCATCCTTAACCAATGCTAACCCAATTCTATTCCGGACTTTCATGATCTATAATGATCACAACAGTTAGCCAACATCTTAGGGTCTCAATATCACAAGCCAATATTCTTAGGGTCTCAAAGGCACTAGCCATCACCCCTGAGTCGACTCACCAGTTATGTCGAACTCATCCATCCATTATTTCATTCCCAATTCTTTCCCAACATCACATGCAATTCTCAACTTGTTACAGCATACCTAGCCATCTTTCTTTATTCCCATAATTCCAAACATCATTCATACTATAGCATACTATGGCATCGAGTCATTGTTAGGTATTTGTGTCTAAACCAACAACAATCATTCATTCAGGGGCATCACAATGTATTTAGGCTTATTGTATGGAACATCCAGTAAGCAGCCAAGAGGGTCAACGAACTTTCAAACACAACAACATAGGATGATTGCAGAACAACGACAGCATAATCGCGGAAGCAATCTTTGATTTAATCTCGGAAGCAACGTTGAGTGACCGCGGAAGCAACTTTGGTTAATCGTCGATGCAACTTTGATTTGGAAATGAATCAAAGAAGAGACCAAGGACGTAAAGCCGTGCTCTGATACCAATTTGTCACGCCCCGATTCGTAGAGTCATTTATTGACATAATTTATCTCTTGGAATCGATCGTCCTCGCTTGGGCGTGATGCCGTACAAGTCTGGTATTGCACTTGTACAAGGCAAAGATGGTACATAAGTGATCATCTTCAAATAGGAACAAATCGTAGCGGCAGAAGCAGACAAATTGAAGTTAATGAGGACAATCTTTCCTATAGAATAGAAGTACATGACTTCTTTATAGCAGCGGAGATAAAAGGATAACTTGAAGTCACACAGAGATATATAGAACTTTATTCTCTTTATTGATAATTGAAGAAGAGTACAAGACTTGTATTGAAGTACAATGCTTACAACACATCTCACTTTACATTGAAAGCCAACTGAACAATGCTACAAAGCTTACATTTGATACTTGGATACAATGGATTACAACTCAATATACTTGTAGAAGCATGGAATTTCACAACCAGAAAGACCATGCGCCAGACATTACATGCGCCAGAACTCAAACAGCAAAGTCAATAGCCAATAGACATTTGAAGAAGGACTTTTCATTTATATATAAAAGTCTATTACATGTCTAGAAAAGGTTGTACAAAGGAGAATTTTTACAAAGGAAAGATCCTAAGTCTACAGCCAGCGGCCACCATGCGCATTCAGATAGGCGCAGCAGTCACCATGCGCCTCCAGATAGGCGCAGCAGTCACCATGCGCTGCCAGTTAAGCGCAGCAGATACCATGCGCCTCCAACCAGGCGCATCCTACCATCTCTTCAGCAGCTCAGTTATGTGCATCCAGCTCAGTTATGTGTATCCCTTCAGCAGCCCAGTTATGTGCCACTCTTCCAACCAGGCTCACCTGGCCGAGCAGGAGTCCAGTTATGTGCCGCTCTTCCAGCCAGGCTCACCTGATAAGTGCTTCGATTACACAAAGCATTTAACCCTCTGGCTGGAACCAAGGAAGAGAAGAGCACCGCAAATCTGTGGCCAGGGGAGGCTTCGAAAGAGCCTCCAAAGGCCAAGGAAGACCGTGATCGAAATACGGCTAAAGGAGCAGCTTTCAGAGTGGGCGATACCCACTTTGAAGGAAGAGAGAGCCTAGCACCGCCATTCCGATCTACGGCTCTTCCGGAACAACGGAGACGAGGCCCGAGCATCCCTATCTTTGGATGCAACAGGCACCTTCCGCCTGCCTCAGAAGCCCTCGACTCCGTCTTTTGGATGTAACAGTCACCTTCAGGAGCATTAACGACGACATGGCGTCTCATCTTTACCCTCGGGAGCACTTCGTCAACGGAATGCACCCGAGAACCCGAGTTCATATTGGAAAGACGTGAGGGAATGAGAGGCCAACCTTCTCTCCATGCCACTATTTATAGGCCGGGCAGATCAAACCCATGCACCAAGTGGATGGCTCTCCGAATTCTGTGCAATGAACTCACATTAAATGGATGAACCAGACGCCTCGACTTCAGCCAAACGGCTATTAAAAGCACTCGAGAAGCGAAACAGCCGCATCATCAAAGACGTGTCGGATGCGCCGGCTGGACAGCGCATCACACCTCTTCAAACATCAAACAGATGCGCCCTGTACCGAGCGCATCACAGGGGATGTGCCCCCATACGTCCCCATACGCCTAGTGGAACGTCAACCGACGCGCCCACTCAGCTGTCCATCGAATGTCACCAACATTAAATGCTGAACTGACAGAGTTGGCAGCATGCCTTCCCAAGTCTGAACGGCTGACAGCTTTTGCAGAAAATGAAGCGTCCATAACGTCAGCATCATCATGACTCTATCCCGACGGCTACTGCCACGTGGCCACTCGACCACCCGCATGCGCCTCAAAAGCCGTGCGCCTCAGACCCTTCACTGATCCCTAAAGACAGAAGAAGAGTCTCCAGTTGAAGGTTTGCATGCGCCTCAAAAGCCATGCGCCCCAGACTGATCTCTGATCCCGAAAGACAGAAGGAAAGTCGCTCACATGCGCCTCAAAAGCCATGCGCCCAGAACGGCTCGTGACTCCTAAAGGTCATGAGCCAAAATCTCATCATGCGCCCAATCCAAGGCGCATCCCACCAAATCATCCCCCCACCAAATCAGAGATCTCCGAGCCATGGGTCGACGACATGTGTCCTTTGACTCAACTCATCCAAGATCTCAGCAACAGAAAGATCTTCTCCTCTGCTACGTGCCGGCTCACAACAGCAGTATGAAGAATTCAACCCCGCGAGTAGGGCGCATCATCCATGCGCCTCCATCAGCAATCTTCACGTGGCGTCCCCACGCACCGGCGCATCCTACATATTCGCGCATGAGCAGCCAACCTGCCCAGCTATAAATAGAGGGACTATTTCCTTCTGACACAGACAGAGAGACATATACAAACAATCCAGACAGATATCACCAGAGAGGCAGATACAGACACTCAACGTCTTCCTCCTCTCAGCCAGCTCCAGCACCCAGAGCAATCTACACCTTCAGAGAACCGATAACCGTCGTCAGCCCGTCAACGGAGTCAACGCATTACCACTCGCTCCATTGGCACTTAGGACCCAGATTAAACAAAAGTGTACTCCTAGGACTACATCTAAGTCCTATATTGTAACACTGTTCTGTTTGTATTAAGATTTACAATCAAATGATTTTAATGGCAAACAAGCTGGCGACTCTGCTGGGGACTTCTTTCTCCTCTTCCGAGAAAGTCGTGTCACAGGCCGACGACGTGAAGGTGGGCTCCTCCCACAAGATGCTGGTTGTGCGCCTCAATCAACAGGCGTATGAGGAGTTCATTTCTGAAGGAAGCGCGAGTCCTTCGAAGCGGCTGCCGAAGCCGAAGAAGACCCACCGTGTCTGGGTACGCAAGGTCGACGCCTCGGGCACCACCACTGAAGGGGATGCGCCAATCCAGCCCTCCCTTCCTGCTGACGTTCTCAGCAACCAAGGTGCACCCGCTGATGCAGCGCATCTCTCGGGGAAACGTGTGGCTGACCACTTTCTCCAGCCATCTCCCTCTCAGGCGAGGAAGATGCGTCGACGGAGCAGGGGCGCAGCCAAAGCCCCGTGCATCACCTCTGATGCGCCACAAAAAGTCTCTGTCTTTGACAGACTCACTCGCTGTAATGGCGAGGAGAATTTGGATGCTGAGTACTATACGCCCCAGCGGGCTAGTACAAAGAAATCCAAGGCGGCACGGGCCATGCGCCACAAGCGTGCTATGCCAGCAGCAGGCCAGAGGCACGTGCTCACAATCACGTGCGCTGCCGATGACAAGCTGTACAAGGTCGACTCAGGTGCTTCGGTACCAAAGACGAGTCGATCTTCAAAGTCCTCATCTCACTTGGGCGCATCTACTGCGTGCATAACCAAGTCGAGTGCGACAAATTCAGTGGTCTTGAACTCCCGCACCTCCTCTGGTTGTGCGTTTGAGGTCCGTTCAAGTCACTTCAAATGTTGTTGTTTCCCCACTACTGATCATGATGCCTGCTTGGTATTAGATCAGGGGGCACAGCACTCACCTGTCCGCCCCGGCGTTTGGCCTTGCTATGCGCCTGAAGGGGGTGTGAAGGTAGCACTCTCCTCCAACGACCTGCGTAATGTGATCACTCACAAGCGCCGGTCAGGAGAGTCGACCAACAAGCACGATGAGCCTCCCACGGGGCATACTTGTGCGGTGGTCACTATCAACTGCTGTGGCAAGACGGCAGTACCACCAAGGCAGTCAGTCTTCCAACGACTGCAGTCATTGACACCCCTCCGACATCGCCTTGGAAAGAAGGTGTCAACAGAAGAGAAGCCAAGAGTTGCTTCATGCAATGTGGTCTCCAACTCCTCATCTCTCCGGAAGGCGACCGGCAATTTCTCGTCCAAAAGCCAATCAAGGAGAACCAAGGCAGCAGTCTCGACCTCTGGGGTGTTCGAAGGCATTCGGTCGAAGAAAAAGTTCTTGGAGGAAGCTGGGGGTAGTCAGACCCTTGTTGAGCTTCCTTCCGAAGACGAAGATGTCCAAAGCACAGCTGCGGCGGATCTTCATCCTCGAGGCGAAGTCAGCCTCCCAGAAGCACCTCGAAACGAGGATGTCCCCCAGGACACAGCTGGGGATAGAGACGAAGAGGCCCTTCAAGACGGAGCTGAGGACAATCAGGCCCTGGCAGATGCGCCCGTCGAGAATGACCTCCAGAATGTGGCTGGGGGTGGCAAAGGAGAGGTGACTCCCCCACATGAAAGTGAGGCCGAGAGCAAAGCCTCAACCAATCCATCCACTCCTGGCCGTGTCAGGACAGTATACATGGCTGGGGATGATGCCGAGTCTGATGCGCCACCGCAGGACATTGTTCAGCGCATAGACTCATTAGAGGGAGGACTCAAAACCCTCTCCGCTTCTATGCAAGCACTGACTCAAGCAGTGTTTGATATTCGGTCGGCCTTGACCAGAACACCTTCAACCGGTCCCGACCCAGGAGTTAATGGGGAGTCAAGTGTACCCCTTCAACGGGCACCTTCCGACACAGAAGCACCTCGGACGTCGGAACCCTCAAACGCTCCACTCCAGATAGTGCCACCTTCCCCGACTCCTAGCTCCACGGAGGATGTGGTCGAAATGATCAAGGACCTGCGGGAGCGCTTTGAGTCCAAAAACAGGCAAGAGGAGCGCCAGAAGATGGGCATTCCCTAGCCTTATCCCCTCGAGTGGAACAAAGTGGTTTATCCTCCAAAATATAAACCACAAACACTCACACCATACGATGGGAAGGACTCTCCGCGTCGATACCTGACATACTTCCAGTCACAAACAGGGCATCTTCCAAAGGAGGACGCGCTCCTCACCAGCATCTTTGTTGGGGCCCTAAAAGGGGTGGCGTATGACTGGTACTGCAGCCTCCCCGACAATTCTATATCGTCCTTCGACGACTTGACGTGCCTCTTCCTCGATCGCTTCTACGACGACGGGAAGGACATGACGATGGCATCTCTCATAGAGATACGCCAGAAGGAGAAAGAAACGGTTCGGGTGTTCATCGAACGCTTCCGACAAGCCTACTTCAGGCTACCTCCAGGCATGCCAGAACATGCGCTTCTCTCCTCTTGCAGCATGAACATGCTGCCCGCAGTGAAGCTCTGGCTCAACTCTACTCCCCCTCCCGACTGGAGCTCCCTGATCATCGAAGCTGAAGCCGCAGAAAAGAAGGCGGCCAATGCACGTCTTCTGGGTGTCAGCTTCCCCGCCTTTGATGATAAGGGAAAAAGGTCAGCAGCCAACAACTCCGGGCGAGAAGCAAAGGGGAAACAGGCATTGACTGTTAATGCCTCGAAGGGCGCATCTGTGCCTACTCAGAAGCCTCCACTGGCACCGAGACCTAAGGAGGTGTATTCATTCAATGACGAAGACATCCTGCAACTCTTCAAAATACTGAAGCAGGATGACAAAATTAAGCTCCCGGACCCGAAGCGGCCCGATGAAGTTGGGAAAGTGGACAACCCGAGGTACTGTCACTACCATCGGTTTGTCGGACATCCGACCAAGGACTGCTACGTCCTCAAGAATTACATCCAGCGCATGATCAATGCCGATGTAATCTCCGTCGACTATGAAGAGAAGACGGTGTCAGCCAATGTGGTGTCACTTCAGTTCGGCACCTTGCCGCAGACCACCACACAAGATGGCGTCGTCCCCATCCCTAAGGCGACAATGGAGGTGGTGAACTTGCCACCTACCCGTGACAATGTGAGTGGACTCATCCCACTCACCACATCTCGAGGAGAGGTCCTCTGGGTTCACCCCGACCTCGTCTCCGAGGTGACTCAACCGGAGGTACGCTCTACCTCCAAATCAGAAGGTAGGAAGATCAAGTCTTGCCGTACGGTCTCTTCTTCAACAGAAGAGGCACTTCCAGTGCAGACGCGTGCACAACAGAACGCTCAGCCCGGCGAAGCTGCCGTCGAGGTGGTGCCTCCTGGCACAATCCCTGAGGAGGGCCCGTCTAAACCCTCAGCAGCCAATAAGCAGAAGCAGGTGGAGGCTCGTTTCGACAGACCTCTACGGAAGGAGAATGCTTCGGGGCTAGCCAAGCCCCACAACTTTGACATTCTGGTACAACTGGCCAGTACTCCTGCGCGCTTGTCTTTGTTTGAGCTCCTGCGTCTTTCCAACGACTCCCGAGAAGCTCTCTGCGAAGCTCTGAAGGACGCTGAATCCTTTCTCAGTCAGGTCAAGCAGCCTGAAGACCTCCCAACTACTTGTGCGTACTGTCATTGTGCGGATGAAGTTATCCCAAACATAACTTTCACCCAACAAGACATGCTGCTCAAGCACCACCGACATAACCGACCGCTGTATTACACAGGGTACATCAGTTCAGTCAAGGTGAGCCAAATTCAGATCGATCCGGGGTCTTCCCTCAGCATTATCCCGAAGGCGCTGCTATCAAAACTGGGGATCCCAATGTACCGGCTGGCGCCCTCCAACACAACCATCAGTGGCTTCAACGCTAGCAAAAGCGAGCCACTGGGCAAAATTCGACTGAAGTGTCACATCGGCAACCTCAAAACTGAGGTGACTTATTATGTGGTGGATGCCGAGGTCAACTACAACATCCTGCTTGGCCGACCATGGCTACATGAGTACATGGTGGTGCCTTCCACGCTCCACCAATGCATGAAATATGTATCCACCAACGGCGTCATCCGGACGGAGTTCGTAGACATCGATCCTTTCAAAGGGATTGAGGCTTACTTCACCGATTCCGACTTGTACAAGCCACTTGACGAGGAGGAAGCCAACGATGCTGATGATGAGGCAGAGACGGCAACTGAGCCGGACACGGAGCCGGAGATGAATCCAGATGCCCCACTGAAGATCCGACTGAAGGGCAAACCACCCCAGAAGGTGCCTCCAATGAGCATCAAGCTATCAGGGAAAGCACCGACTCCTGAGGCTCCCCTGAAGATACGCCTCAAGGGAAAGCCGCCTCAAACATCGGCTCCCCTGGTGGCGAAATTACAGGGGAAGGCACCACTCACAGGAGGCGCAGTTGAGGCACCTTTGAAGGTGCGTCTTAAGGGCAAGCCCCCGCAGTCATCCAAGATGCCAGAAAGGGCTCACATCGCCCTCTCAGACCCCAAAGTCAAAGCTGTGGTGGATTCTCCTGATCCGACCCCAGTGCTTACAGATGAGGAGCTTGGCGAATATATCTCTGCTGATGTAGATGCACCCTCCTTAGACAATGTAATCCCACGGGATAAAATCTCGTACTTCATCAATAATAGAGTGTCTTTTAATTATTCTTGTCTTCCACATTGGAATGCCATGTATACATTAGATCACGCTCTACGGTCGTTGCAAACACAAATAACGATCGTCCATAATGTAAACCGAGTAGTCCCGTCTCAAGGAGTCTGTTTCATAAACCCTCCACGAAGCCGAGACAATGGATCCGTCATTTTTGGCAAAGTCGAGCGTCATCAAGACCTCCCGCCACTCGAGCCTGAACTTGATACCGACAGAGTACAAGTCTATCGGTATAAGGATACAGCAAAGCACATCATCCAGAAGATGGGATACGACCTGAAAAGCAACAAAGGCCTAAACTACGGCAAGGGTCGACCTCTCCCTCTCCAGCTTTCAACACCCAAAAGAAGGCCGCAAGACTACTACAACAAAACTCGACGGAGGATAGGCTATGTCACGCCGCTATCAACTCCAGAGAGTTCAGACGCAGAAGACGTAGAACATTCCCATTCGTCCGAAGCGTCGACTTGGGATTCTGATACCAGTATCGGATCAGTCTTCAGGAAAGTGCTGTCAGCTAACATGACGTCAGCACAACCTCAAAAAGGTGAAGGCAAAGACCAAACGCCGGAATCCTTCGAAGAAGAACCCTGGGCTCAACGCCTAGGAGAGCAATGGGAGTCTCGTTTTGAGTTACGTGAACCTCCCACCGAAGACGAAGTCGAGCAGATCGACCTTGGGGACGGATCTTCTTCCAAACCCATCTTCGTCAGCAAAAGCCTAGAAGGAGAAGACCGAGAGGCTTTAATCCAGCTGGCTAAAGAGTATATCGACGTCTTTGCCTGGAGCTATGAAGACATGCCAGGACTCGATCCACAGATCGCAATGCATAGGTTGAACATCTTACCTGATGCCAAACCTATCAAACAACAACAGCGACGTTTCCGTCCGGACATCATGAATGCCATCGATCAGGAGGTGGACAAACTCTTGACTAGCGGCTTCATCCGTGAGCAACAATACCCAGATTGGGTAGCCAACGTCGTACCTGTCACCAAGAAGAACGGAAAGATACGAGTCTGTATCGACTTCAGGGACCTCAATTCTGCTTGCCCGAATGACGAATTCTCGCTTCCGATCACCGATGTGATGATCGATAACACATGTGGCTTTGAACGCATGTCCTTCATGGATGGGTATTCAGGCTACAATCAAATCAAGATGTTCCCCGATGACGCAAAACACACGTCATTCAGGACTCCAAAGGGTGTTTTCTGCTACACAGTAATGCCCTTCGGCTTGAAAAACGCCGGTGCAACATACCAACGAGCTATGAGCACCATCTTCCGTCAATATCTTCGCAAAATAGTCGAATACTATGTTGACGACATTGCAGTCAAGAGCCGCCTCAAAGGAGATCACCTACAGGATCTGAAGACAGTCTTCGATCTCATGCGGGCACATCAACTCAAAATAAACCCCGCTAAATCCTTCCTGGGGGTTTCTAGCGGCAAATTCTTGGGCTTTGTCATCACGGCGAAAGGCATTCATGTTGATCCCGAGAAGACCAAAGCCATCCTCAACATGGACCCTCCGAAGAATCTTCGAGAACTTCGAGGCTTACAGGGACGTCTGGCATACATCCGGAGGTTCATAGCAAACCTCTCCGGTAAATGTCAACCCTTTACTCAGCTCATAAAGAAGGGAGTCTCTTATGTCTGGACAGAGGAGTGTCAGAAGGCTTTCGACGACATCAAAGCCTACTTGACGAGCCCACCAGTCCTGGTGGCACCTGTCGCGGGCAAACCATTTCTTCTCTACGTCCGTGCCATAGATCATTCCCTTGGCGCTCTGCTGGCTTAAAACAGCGATACAGGCTATGAGCAAGCAATCTACTACCTCAGTCGAACGCTCATCGGGGCCGAACACCGGTACAACCCCGTTGAAAAGGAGTGCTTGGCTTTGGTGTTTGCCATCCAGAAGACTCGTCATCGACACTGACACAACAAAAGTGGAGGTCAGGCAAAAAGACAAAAGGTATCAACAGATTGACGCAGCGTCATGGCATAAACCCATGCGCGTCAGCTTCAGCGCATCACCCATGCGCGTCGGCATTGGAGCTTCGACGCATCAGCAGGACATATACCCATACGCGTCAGTATTGGAGCTTCGGTGCATCATCAAGGCGTGAGCCCATGCGCGTCAGCAAAAGCTTCAGCGCATCATCAGGATATAAAACCCATGCGCGTCAGCAAACTAAACCTCGGTGCATGATAAAGGCCTGAGCCTATGCACGTCGGTAGGATAAAACCTCAGCATATCAAGGACAGAAGCCCATACGCATCGGCAGCAGAAAGTTAGAGCACATTAGATAGCAAAAGTCGACACCCACCTGTCACCCCGGGGTGAACATCGGCCGGAGTCGCAATGGTGGCAGGAGCATCCTCGTCGACGAACTCTGCCGGCTCCTTCTCCTTCCCCTTTCCTTTGCCGGCACCGCCGCGAGGAGTCTTGGGAGCCATTCTAAAAGAGAGGAAGAAGTTAGGGTTTTGAAGAAAGAACTCTAAAGGAGGCAAAGGCACAGAGTAGAAGAACTCTCTCTCTCCACCTCTCACCTATTTGTAGGTCGTGGTCGCACGCGTGAACCGATGATGAGTGATCTCAGCCGTCGCCTCGGGTCTTGTGAAGATAACGGCAGATAAAACCAAAAGATCATCATTAATCTTTTCGGTTACCGAGGCATTATCATATCTATTAAATGAGAAGAGCATGCGGCTGAATAGGCATGCGCCCCAACAGTCATGCGCCCCGATCGCCATGCTTCTTATTCAAAGTATTCCAAAACTTATTCAAAAGTTTTGAAAACTTTGAAGGGGGTCTTGTAGAAGCATGGAATTTCACAACCAGAAAGACCATGCGCCAGACATTACATGCGCCAGAACTCAAACAGCAAAGTCAATAGCCAATAGACATTTGAAGAAGGACTTTTCATTTATATATAAAAGTCTATTACATGTCTAGAAAAGGTTGTACAAAGGAGAATTTCTACAAAGGAAAGATCCTAAGTCTACAGCCAGCGGCCACCATGCGCCTTCAGATAGGCGCAACAGTCACCATGCGCCTCCAGATAGGCGCAACAGTCACCATGCGCTGCCAGTTAAGCGCAGCAGATACCATGCGCCTCCAACCAGGCGCATCCCACCATCTCTTCAGCAGCTCAGTTATGTGCATCCCTTCAGCAGCCCAGTTATGTGCCACTCTTCCAACCAGGCTCACCTGGCCGAGCAGGAGTCCAGTTATGTGCCGCTCTTCCAGCCAGGCTCACCTGATAAGTGCTTCGATTACAAAAAGCATTTAACCCTCTGGCTGGAACCAAGGAAGAGAAGAGCACCGCAAATCTGTGGCCAGGGGAGGCTTCGAAAGAGCCTCCAAAGGCCAAGGAAGACCGTGATCGAAATACGGCTAAAGGAGCAGCTTTCAGAGTGGGCGATACCCACTTTGAAGGAAGAGAGAGCCTAGCACCGCCATTCCGATCTACGGCTCTTCCGGAACAACGGAGACGAGGCCCGAGCATCCCTATCTTTGGATGCAACAGGCACCTTCCGCCTGCCTCAGAAGCCCTCGACTCCGTCTTTTGGATGTAACAGTCACCTTCAGGAGCATTAACGACGACATGGCGTCTCATCTTTACCCTCGGGAGCACTTCGTCAACGGAATGCACCCGAGAACCCGAGTTCATATTGGAAAGACGTGAGGGAATGAGAGGCCAACCTTCTCTCCATGCCACTATTTATAGGCCGGGCAGATCAAACCCATGCGCCAAGTGGATGGCTCTCCGAATTCCGTGCAATAAACTCACATTAAATGGATGAACCAGACGCCTCGACTTCAGCCAAACGGCTATTAAAAGCACTCGAGAAGCGAAACAGCCGCATCATCAAAGACGTGTCGGATGCGCCGGCTGGACAGCGCATCACACCTCTTCAAACATCAAACAGATGCACCCTGTACCGAGCGCATCACAGGGGATGCGCCCCCATACGTCCCCATACGCCTAGTGGAACGTCAACCGACGCGTCCACTCAGCTGTCCATCAAATGTCACCAACATTAAATGCTGAACTGACAGAGTTGGCAGCACGCCTTCCCAAGTCTGAACTACTGACAGCTTTTGCAGAAAATGAAGCATCCATAACGTCAGCATCATCATGACTCTATTCCGACGGCTACTGCCACGTGGCCACTCGACCACCCGCATGCGCCTCCGCGGCCATGCGCCCAAACCTGCATGCGCCTCAAAAGCCATGCGCCTCAGACCCTTCACTGATCCCTAAAGACAGAAGAAGAGTCTCCAGTTGAAGCTTTGCATGCGCCTCAAAAGCTATGTGCCCCAGACTGATCTCTGATCCCGAAAGACAGAAGGAAAGTCGCTCGCATGCGCCTCAAAAGCCATACGCCCAGAACGGCTCGTGACTCCTAAAGGTCATGAGCCAAAATCTCATCATGCGCCCAATCCAAGGCGCATCCCACCAAATCATCCCCCCACAAAATCAGAGATCTCCAAGCCATGGGTCGACGACACATGTCCTTTGACTCAACTCATCCAAGATCTCAGAATAGAAAGATCTTCTCCTCTGCTACGTGCCGGCTCACAACAGCAGTATGAAGAATTCAACCCCACGAGTAGGGTGCATCATCCATGCGCCTCCATCAGCAATCTCCACGTGGCGTCCCCACGCACCGGCGCATCCTACATATGCGCGCATGAGCAGCCAACCTGCCCAGCTATAAATAGAGGGACCATTTCCTTCTGACACAGACAGAGAGACATATACGAACAATCCAGACAGATATCACCAGAGAGACAGATACAGACACTCAACGTCTTCCTCCTCTCAGCCAGCTCCAGCACCCAGAGCAATCTATACCTTCAGAGAACCGATAACCGTCGTCAGCCCGTCAACGGAGTCAACGCATTACCACTCGCTCCATTGGCACTTAGGACCCAGATTAAACAAAAGTGTACTCCTAGGACTACATCTAAGTCCTATATTGTAACACTGTTCTGTTTGTATTAAGATTTGCAATCAAATAATTTTAATGGCAAACAATACTGACTTGGCTTACAACTCACTTGGTACAACTGATTACAATGTTCCATACATTATGCCCTTTATAAATAGAAGACATCATCTTGAACAAGGAGAGCTTCTGTATGCCCAACAAATCTTCGATGCCGCGGGACCAATCAAGCAAATCTTCGTGTGTAGAATATTCCAAGCACGAGCACCTGCCCACATAAAATGTGGGTCAACACATCATCTATGTACTGGCAAGTAGAATCCAACTCACTCTCCTAAACCAACACTAACTGGTCGATTTTAGCAAGCATTTAATAGAATAATCTTTCTACTTGGGGCCTAGCATCAGTTTACAGTTCTTGGGCAATAATCAGAGTGAAGCATGTAAATATATTCTTAGTAGCATTCATGTGGACATATCATTATAGCATTCTTGGTGTTATCATGCAAAGGCATCATTGAGGCATCGTTAACATTATCAGCTTAAACATGTTATGACAATTCTCACTTCAAGCATCACTTAGCATGTATGTCATGTTTGAGCAATATTCATAGCAAGGCATCTTTCTAGCATCCTGAATTTAACATGTTAAGCAGGTTCTCATATTGAAAAACTACGCATAGCATCATTTACTTGGCACGTTAAGCACGCAAGTTAAGCTAACACATATATTGAGTATATCACATTTAAGTGATTTTTTACCGCCAACACTCTTGTACCTGCATAAAAATATAGGATAATATGATATACTTACTGTCTGCACAAAACATTCGTTAGCATGCATCCTGACTACATGGTCGTTGGTGAAACTGCACCATAAAGGACTTTCCAACGGGTATTACGACGAACCATTCCAGGGTAGGTTGCAAGCCTAGCCGAATGTTCCGTAATACCTCGTGCCACCATAGCACGACCAATGTTTCCTCCCGGGTCGAATCGGTCCCGGTGCCCCAGGTACCGTTCGAGGAAACTTACTCAGACTTGTACAAGTACGTCCATGACCATACGAATGCGTGTCGACTCGATAACACAAATACATGGTAAAGCAACTTAAAGTAAGCAGAGCCAACTGTTCAACATCTCATCTCAATTCTGAGCTGTGTTCAACGACTAATCATTACCATCATTCTACTTGGTGATCTCCATGATCCCAAGCCTCACCATTCTCCATTTATTGATTCATTACACATTTCTCATAA
This sequence comes from Iris pallida, assembly GCA_029216955.1. Lineage (NCBI taxonomy): Eukaryota > Viridiplantae > Streptophyta > Magnoliopsida > Asparagales > Iridaceae > Iris > Iris pallida. The sequence continues at coordinate 14,948,449 of JANAVB010041219.1, forward strand.
CATTCCTCTCAATGAGGAACCAATAACATTTCATTCATTTCAAAGGGACAAGCAGCTTTTTCCTTCGTTTTCATTGGGACAATTATTATTCATTTCATTGCTTATACAAAAACAGGCATCGTCTCATTTCTTTACAACAGTTGTATAGAGAGTACATGATTCAAGAGTCTTATTCAATTCTTTGTGTTAATAGCATAGCCAGTTTTGTTCTCATGTCTCATTCACGCAGCATCTCGATTATTCAAGTGATTCATTCATTCATCAAGATTAAGCACAAGGGTCATTATCAATTCATTCTCAGGCAACAAGTTACATAATTAGCAGTTCAAGTGTGATTCAATCAGCAGTTCAATATTCATGTCTTATTCATTTCAACAATTCTCAGCATAGGCATCTCTATTATTCAGCAACTAAAATATGGAACATTTAGGGACAATTTATAGCATCACGTTATTCTATTTATTAAGCATGCAGGAATAAGGAGAAAGGAGGACAGTTCCACTTGCCTACATAAAAGGGTCTTCTTATTCTGGTCACACATAATTCTACTATGCGTAGCTCCACCAGCGAGCCACGTTCCAATACCCATTTCGTCTAGCTAGCTGAGTGAGACTACATCAGTCTCAATTCTCCTGAATCCCAACTTAAGTCACGGTCCAACATTCTGATAGCAACCCAACAAGCCAACCAAATGCCTAGTGCGGAGCGGGGCATTACATGTCAAGAGCATAATGTAGCTTTAAAAGAACAAATGTCTCAACTTCAGATATTAAGGCTATAATGCAGTGATTGTCACGCCCCGCTCCCGTAGGAGCGATCGTCCTCGCTAAGGCGTGATGCCGCACGAGCCTAGATTTCGCTCGTGCAAGGCGGGTTCCATAACGGCCGATTTCAGCGGCTGCGACGGGGTCGTCGCACAGAAGTCCCAAGCAGAGACATTGAATAATAGCAGCAAAAATTAAGAACAAAACACAAACTTATTCAAAGAAGCTCTTTATTGATATTGAAACAAAGGTTAGAGCATCTCCAACCCTATTGTGAGTTTGAAAAGAATGGTTGCCACATAGGAATGACAACCATTTTTTTCAAAAGTACTTCTCCAATGCAAATGTGAAATAAAGTGTGGAGTTGACATGGCAATGACATGGCAAAGACAATGTGAAGTTGGTTGTCTAGATCTAGACAATGCACTTCACAATGTCTTTATGTCCACATCATCATTTGTGAATAAAAATATTTATAAAAAAGAAGTAGAAGAGTAAAAGTTGTCTTGGAAGTTGCAAAAAAATATTTGTATTGTCTTCTCAATACTTTTGCATTGGAGATGACTTTTTAAACCCATTGTCATTTGTGAATATAACATTGCCACCTATACAAGACATTGTCTTGTGCCTCATGCCACCTAGGATTCACAACACAAAACAAGACAATAGGGTTGGAGATGCTCTTACAATAGGGCGCAAGGCCAAGACTTCAAGTCTCTCAAGCTCACTCAAGCTCACTCAAGCTCACTCATCTTACATTACAAGTCACTCAGCTCTCTCACATCTCTCAATACATGTCTTGGTCCAGCGGATGCTTTAGAAGGCGACGTCCATACATTATGTCTTGTATAAGTCCTGAATACATGTGGCCGCATGCTTCGAATCGCCAAGGAACTCCGTGCCTCGACGCATCCAAGCGAGCTCCGTGCCACGAACTTCTACTTGTGCCTGCACATGAAAACTATGTGGGTGTCAGTACTCAATTGTACTGGTGGAATGAGCTCCTCGTCCACCCATACAAAACCAATACGTTTGATTTAATTCGTGCAACATAGTTCCTTCTTATCAATTGTCTTTCTAGTCTTACCTTAGGATTATTTTAGGACCGACGTCTTGGCCTACTTTGTGTCTCTAGACCATCTCGTGCTTGCGACGACAATGTTAACCCACACCTTACCTCAAGACCCTTCTCGTGCCAACAATGTTAACCTATCAAGTCGTGCTTGTCTTTCGATATAAAATCGGAGACTCAGCTAGGCGGTAGTACCCAATTTCTTGTAACCGTGCTACAAATCCATCATACCGTGCCTCGCAACTCAATGTGACTTCACCATATCGCCGTCTCGTGGCCCTTGCTACTTCGATCACCAACAGACCCAATCAAGACTTCTGGACTAAGTATCACTTGACCGACTTTGCCTTGCAGCGTTTCCTGACTTAAACTCAAGGTGACTCAAACCAACTTATGCAACTTATATGCCAACAACTTAAGACCCGACGCCGCATCTCGTACCGAAGTACGTCGCCTATGTTGATGCCAAATCTGAGTACCAAACCTTGTGTTCTAACTGTACACACATTCAACTTACTCAATCCAAAGGCACACACGTGGATTGCCGCCCGTGCCGACCCATCTATATGAATTGGTCACTAACATCACAAGCTATCTGTAACACCCAGTTTTCCAGAAGAGGGTAATTTTGAAATTTTGTAATTATAATTATTATTTAATGATATTTATTCATATTATAATTTTTAGTAATTTTTAATTATTTTTAAACTATTTAAATTCATGACTTGTGATTTTTGGTGTTTTGCTAGTGAACAGTAGAGACTGCCTACCCTAGAGCCTAGCCATGTGATTAGGGTATTTTTGACATTTTAGGGTTATTTGAATTTATTATAATTTATTTGAATTTATGGGAATTTTTAGAATTTATTTTGGAATTGTTTGAATGAGGGTTGACTTTAGTCTAGTTTGACCTAGACAGCATGCAGATGCATAGTAGATTACTTTCATCATCCCTTGTATACATCTTGACTTGTGTTACTCTAACTAGGAGTCAGGTACCTCATCTCGGACAGTACATTTACTTCAGACATTCAGATACGAGGCGAGTACATTCTCTGATCATTTCATATCCTGCTTAGAATTATTTCCTGCATTAAATTACTTTACTTGATACTGTCACGTTGGTCACACGGATTAGTACTATATGGATCCCTTCTTGAGATGTTATCCCTTCAGGGAGCATCGGGTACTCTATGTTCTGTGTGTTTCACTTACATGGCGTATCATATGCTTCTTTGGTTCTTTGATCACTTGTGACATATACCCATATGATCACAGAGTCTTCTCTGAATCCTTATCCTATTTATTGGGTCTATCAGAATCTCCATTCATGGGACTACTATGTACCACCCTTTGGGGGCATATCATCCTTCGGGGGCTTATCACCCTTTGGGGGCATATCACCCTTCGGGGGCTTATCACCCTTTGGGGGCATATCACCCTTCGGGAGCTTATCACCCTTTGGGGGCATATCACCCTTTGGGGGCTGTTACATAGAATCATAACATAACCTGGTTGGATCCTTGTGTATTAGTTGGGGGTACGGAGGAGTATAAATAGCCATGTGAACAATTTCCAAAGTAGAATAGCCATGTACGCCTCTTTAGTATAGCCATATACAAATCAAGCCGTTCACATGTCGACTTTGTGCTCTAAATCACTAGTCACTGGTAGCTCTCTACTTATAGTAGATATTTCTATTACAGTTCTCTCTCTGTTTACATACTGCATTTTCTTCAGTATCTATATCTTACTTTACTGCATAATTATATTTTCTAACCTGCTATGAACTGTTGAGATGTATTGTGCTCGCTCCCGTCCTGACTGGACCTGTTGAAAATTTTACAGAGGATGATGAGGAACCCTGCACCCCTTACTTTGGAGCTTGCCTAGATGACACTCGCGACCTGGACCCCTGGGGAGGTTCAGGCAGCTGCTGAGGACGATACCTTGCTTAGTATAGATAGCTTAGATTGTTTCCTTTTCATGTTTAGTTGTTGTCCTGGATTCCAGAGTTGTATATATTTTAGAGATGTTGAGACTTGTATTTCATTTTTGTTGTACCTCAGTTGAGGATTCTCTTATCTATTTTATCGTGTCATATTCTATGTCTAGATTGTGATTGAGTTGTACCTCTGTGTTGGCCTCCTTATGGAGAGTATTCATATTATGTTAGTTATAGTTCATGACCTAGAACAGCGTTCTACCGCCGACTCTGCGGCGTAGGCTGGGCGTTGTTACGCTCTCGTACCCTCACAGTGGGTGCGGGTCGTGACATATTTTTAGTGGTAGCCCATGCAGGTCGAGTTTATGTAGTGGTATTCGAACTAGAGTATCACTACAGCCTGCAGTAGGATTAGGATTATTTTGAGGTACTCAATCACATTAGAAAAAACTCTTAACTGGATTCCTGCCATCTAAATTCCTAATACTTCCTTGAGTAACTGTCCTCCCTTGAATTACCGTTTCTATCTCAGTATTGATTCCTTGTTTGATCTGTCTCCAGGATGGTGATCGAGACACGATCGCATCGCTCTGGCTCAGCAGACGCTGGTGAGAGGCCTACCACCCCTCGTCTGATTGTGGACGCTGGGACCACAGCACCCCCTATTTCTGCTCATATAGGAGCTTCTGCAGCCTTTGGGAGTGCACCTCCACCTGTCCGGAGGTCTTCCCCCGTCATTCCAGATATGTACCAGCAGCAGTTACCATCAGGGACAGTAGATACGGCTCAAGTGTTTACCCTCTTCCAGCGATTCATGGAGTTCCAGCAGCAGATACAGCAGAGCCAGTCTGCTGATATCCGACAGAGCATACAAGATACTCACCAGTTGGTCAGGACGACAGTGGAGATGATGGCTGCTCAGCCACAGGGAGGCCAGATGCAGCCGTATCAGCCGAGGACTCCAGACATCCATTCCTTCAAGAAGATGGGACCCCGAGACTTCAAGGGTATAGAGGGCATCACATACGCTGACGATTGGATAGAGCACATTGAAAAGATATTCCGATTGGCACAGATACCAGCAGGATTACAGATCGAGGCAGTCGCCAGTTAGATGCAGGACTTGGCCCGTAACTGGTACCAGACGGACCCGAGGGTTGGTACAGCCGGTCAGACTTGGGCAGCGTTCAAAAAACTGTTCAAGGAGAAATGCTTTCCCGATACCGTACTCCGTGCTTTGGAGGCACAGTTCGAGAGTTTGGTTCAGGGGAACCAGACCGTTGAGGAGTACGCTGGAGAGTTCAGCCGTTTGAGCAGATTCATCAAGGATCTTACCGAGGTCGGGAAGGCGAGGAGGTTCTGCAGGGGTTTGATCAGAGAGATCAAGTCATATACCAAGAGCGGCCGCGATGCCAGTTTCGAACAGATTCTGGTGGGAGCCATGACAGCGGAGGACGATCTTGGGCTAAAGGAGAAGAGGATGCGAGACACTCAGGGAGCTAGTGGCAGTGCGGGCCCGGCCAAGAGGCCCCACCTGCAGATTCAGCAGCAGTATCTGCATCAGATGCCCCGCTTGCAGATTCAGCAACAGTATCCACAACAGATGCTACCCCTACAGTTTCAGCAGCAGTATCCACAGCAGATGCTACCCCTACAGTTTCAGTAGCAGTATCCACAGCAGATGCTACCTCTACAGTTTCAGCAGCATATGCTACTTCTACAGTTTCAGCAGCAGTACCAACAGCCGAGGGTCTACCTTCAGCAGCGGCAGTTTTAGGACCGCGTACCCTTTCAGCAGGCGCAGCAGCTGCAGAGGCAGCAGCAGACCCCGGGACAGCAACTTGTTATCATTTGCCCTTTTTGCAAGAGACCAGGGCACGATTGGGGCGAATGCCGGAAGAGGTTGGGCAGATATTTGCTTTGCGGAGGATCCGATCATCGTCTGAGAGAGTGTCCCGAGTCATCGGGACAGATAGTTCAGGGAGCAGGAGCTAGGGCCCCTGTAGGCCAGCAGAGGGGATTACCCTTGCCGACTCAGCAGCAGAGGTACATGCAGCATCAGCAGCAGGCCAGGGGAGGCCAGCAGGAGCGAGCTTTCGCCAGGACGGTCGAGGATGCTCAGGCTGTTGGAGATCTAGTTGCAGGTTCCGTTCTTTTGACCAAATTCTGCAATTGCCTCTTATAACTGCCTTGATATTTCGATTCCTTCTGTTCCTTGTTGATTTATCAATTTTGTCCTGTTGTTCTTGTGTTATGTTTGATTTCTTCTGAGATAAATCATATGGGCTAGGTCACCCAGTTATAGAATCTAGAATCTTCGATAGTCGTGTTTAGCTGGCATAGTGAGGACATATAGTCAGATTTAGGACGTATTTCTCGGGTGTAGGAATTTAAGGTTTTCGCTGCCAAGCATGTGGCAATGCGAAAATTTTAAATACCATGATTCTAGAGGTATGTGCCTTAGTCGAGGACTCTGTGATTATCGTAGCCTTGCTCACTAGCACGACGAAGATTCTGAGTATCATGATTTTGGACAGACGCATATGATTATCTGACGGTATGTTTGAGACTTTGTTTGTGGGGTGTTTGACCTAGAAGACCTGCTACCATCTTAATTTCGAGGACAAAATTTTTATAAGGTGGGTAGGATTGTAACACCAGTTTTCCAGAAGAGGGTAATTTTGAAATTTTGTAATTATAATTATTATTTAATGATATTTATTCATATTATGATTTTTAGTGATTTTTAATTATTTTTAAACTATTTAAATTCATGACTTGTGATTTTTGGTATTTTGCTAGTGAACAGTAGAGACTGCCTACCCTAGAGCCTAGCCATGTGATTAGAGTATTTTTGACAATTTAGGGTTATTTGAATTTATTATAATTTATTTAAATTTATGGGAATTTTTAGAATTTATTTTGGAATTATTTGAATGAGGGTTGACTTTAGTCTAGTTTGACCTAGGCAGCATGCAGATGCATAGTAGATTACTTTTATCATCCCCTGTATACATCTTGACTTGTGTTGCTCTAACTAGGAGTCAGGTACCTCATCTCGGACAGTATATTTACTTCAGACATTCAGATACGAGGCGAGTACATTCTCTGACCATTTCATATCCTGCTTAGAATTATTTCCTGCATTAAATTACTTTACTTGATACTGTCACGTTGGTCACACGGATTAGTACTATATGGATCCCTTCTTGAGATGTTATCCCTTCAGGGAGCATCGGGTACTCTATGTTCTGTGCGTTTCACTTACATGGCGTATCATATGCTTCTTTGGTTCTTTGATCACTTGTGACATATACCCATATGATCACAGAGTCTTCTCTGAATCCTTATCCCATTTATTGGGTCTATCAGAATCCCGATTTATGGGACTACTATGTACCACCCTTTGGGGATATATCACCCTTCGGGGGCTTATCACCCTTTGGGGGCATATCATCCTTCGGGAGCTTATCACCCTTTGGGGGCATATCACCCTTCGGGGGCTTATCACCCTTTGGGGGCATATCACCCTTCGGGGGCTTATCACCCTTTGGGGGCATATCACCCTTTGGGGGCTTACCACCCTTCGGGGGCTGTTACATAGAATCATAACATAACCTGATTGGATCCTTATGTATTAGTTGGGGGTACAGGGGAGTATAAATAGCCATGTGAACAATTTCTAAAGTAGAATAGCCATGTACGCCTCTTTAGTATAGCCATGTACAAATCAAGCCGTTCACATGTCGACTTTGTGCTCTAAATCACTAGTCACTGGTAGCTCTCTACTTATAGTAGATATTTCTATTACAGTTCTCTCTCTGTTTACATACTGCATTTCCTTCAGTATCTATATCTTACTTTACTGCATGATTATATTTTCTAACCTGCTATGAACTGTTGGGATGTATTATGCTCGCTCCCGTCCTGACTGGACCTGTTGAAAATTTTACAGAGGATGATGAGGAACCATGCACCCCTTACTTTGGAGCTTGCCTAGATGACACTCGCGACCTGGACCCCTGGGGAGGTTCAGACAGCTGCTGAGGACGATACCTTGCTTAGTATAGATAGCTTAGATTGTTTCCTTTTCATGTTTAGTTGTTGTCCTGGATTCCAGAGTTGTATATATTTTAGTGATGTTGAGACTTGTATTTCATTTCTGTTGTACCTCAGTTGAGGATTCTCTTATCTATTTTATCGTGCCATATTCTATCTCTAGATTGTGATTGAGTTGTACCTCTGTGTTGGCCTCCTTATGGAGAGTATTCATATTATGTTAGTTATAGTTCATGACCTAGAACAGCGTTCTACCGCCGACTCTGCGGCGTAGGCTGGGCGTTGTTACGCTCTCGTACCCTCACAGTGGGTACGGGTCGTGACACTATCCTGGACTATAGCCTTGCTATTCGGCGACCCTTTCAATGCAAGTAGCTAGCACCATTGAAAGTTCCCGAATAACCCGAGCGGTTCGTCCAGCTACGGCTATACCTGTTTCCCTCCGGAACGACGCGGTCCCATGGCGCCCAGGGTTGCCGTTCGTGGAAACTCCTCCTTGTCGACAAGTTGTCCAATGACCATGCAAGACTCGACACAAACTGACGTCTCACACAGTCATTCCTCTTCCAACGTTACCATCTCTTTCAAACCAATATCAAGACTTCTATCATTTGAGACCCCTCGACGACCCACGGTCGCGAGCATTCTTTCCATGTTACCATATTATTTCATTCAACTCAATGTCTATTCGATAGTCCTTTCACCAAAACTCATTAAATCAACCGTGGTTCATGCCTTAAACACTAAGTCCGTACATTGTGCCTCAAACCGACTTCCGATCTACGCGACGCTATCGTCCAAGTCATACTTTATATGACGGGCCTTGAGACCGTAAAACTATGTAGTTATACCCAACCGTAGAACTCGTAGGACCGTGCTTGCTACCACTCCGGTAGCCTAACATAACTTGCCTGACTTAAACGCACAACAACTCGACGAGCAAAGGCTGCGTCAAGCCACGCATTGCGGAAATGTGTCGCGCATGCGTTCGACTTCTGAACGACCAAGTCATTTGGGTGCCTAGACTTATATCATAAGCCGTGCAACGCAACTTAACTCATGGGGCAAGCCAAGGCTATGCCAAGCCTTGGATGATAGGACCGTGCATGATTTATGAAGCATTTATGCGGGCGACGCCTATAACTTAGGCTACGTTCATGACTTCGCCTACTCGACCAACTTTCCTTCTCACAAGCCACGGGACGAAGGATCGAGTGTCATTTTCAAAGCACGCCGTGCACCAACTCTAAGCCGACCATTGGACCTTTCCATATTCTAACTTAATTCGACCCGTCGGGATTATTTCCTTTAGCTATGTGGATTCATCTCTTTTATTATCAAGCCTACTTGTGCAAGTTAAAAACATACGATTTATTATGTGAAGGCTAAAATAAGGCAAGTTCACCGAAATTACCCCACCTGAGCGAGCGGTCGCCTCGATCGAGCGATGCTTTCGAGCAGCCGTTGCAAGGCTAAGTCCGAACGCCGTTGGCGTTCCGATTCTTCCGATTGACTGAGCGGGACGGGGCACTACATCATACACCACTCAGAAAAAGTTTCGTCCTCGAAACTAACTGAGTATACTTATCGTCTTATCACTTTTAATCAACATTCACGGACTCACGCACACACTACTCCTATACATTTCTCAAATCCGAGCCACGCTCGTGCTATCCTCAATCCGTTCTACAAAACTCACGATCTCAAAATCCTCGATACTTCTCATTCCTCAAGTCTCACTTGAATTCAACATATCACTTAGTTTGAATCGTGCACACATTCCAGGCGTCCCCGAAATATATGTATTTCAACCAAGCCCTGTGATAGTGAATCCAATTCCACCTATCGATCCATCTACTAAATCCTGAAAATCAATCCTACCGATGCTAACTCTCGTAACATGGACATCTCGCCTAGCCGCTAGGCAATCTCTTTAGGCTAAAGTCAATTGTCAGTATTGAAATCATAGTTCCCAAACAACAATATCAACACTGACCCCATCCTAAGGTCAAACCAAGTTGATGTACGGGATTTTCTATCCAAGCTCGCGTCACTCCGATTTCTAAACTTCGAGCATAGATTTTCTATACACATCCCAACATTCGTCGCACGGGGTCTGAGTCATTCAGCAAAGCCATCCTACGACAACTCACGTTCAACCAATTTCACGATGTATCCAAATCGCTCATTCAATCAGTCATCTTGTATAGTCTATCCCTTTAAACACGTTCGATATAGTTCGCCTATCAATCCTTCTTAATTCAAGCACGCTATGACGCAATTCGTCGCTAACCAAAATTTCATATTTCATATTTCCTAAGTCATCTATTATAATTCATGTAATCGATCATGAGGTCGTCTAGCTTAACAATATGTTGTGCCCCGATCTCACGCAATTCTGATTATCCACGGTGGGCATGAATCACCACGCACGCTCCCGCGGGATAATCATCCTCATCGGGACGTAACTCTTGTTCGAGTCTAGACTAATTCATTCTCGATGCGCGGATTGGACCTACTCAATCCTCAAGTTTATTTCATTCATCAATCGTAAGTCCTAACATCCTCAAATTTTCCTTCGTATCAAACCGACAAGTCGAGACAATCAAATTTGCCGCATCCTGATTTTTCTGAGTTCGATCATTCCCGCGACATGAATCACCATGTCAACGCTTGCGCGGAACGATCTCCCCGAATCTGACACGACGCATGTGTGAGGCTAGAGTTGCGCTTGTGTAAGACAAGATCGTCGACATTGTGGTTATCAATGCAATCATCCAGACACAATCATTTTCATTCAACATTTATCTCAATCAAAATCCTAATTATAGCATCCAACCGAACAATAACACTTGCACGATCGTCCTTCACCGAGTCAGAGTACCCCTGAGTTATTGCATATCTATCTTTGATACGCCTCAATACCATCGATGATATGCGTAACCTGACGATCTTCTTTCACAATGAATTTTCGAGTCGTACGAATGATGCTATCGTCCGACTGGATAATCTCCTTGACATTCAAATTCAAGTTTGATCATTATCCCTCGAACCATTCACAACATCAATTTCTTTAAACTAATTTTCATGTATTGTTCATTCGTCTATCTTAAGTCATCGACCAACGTATTTCTTCAATTTGTATCATTCCTTGCTAACTCAAATCATCGAGCAACATCCATTCCAATTCTTAGAGTCATTTCGTAGCAACTTCAAAATCAAAACTTTCATGCACGCTATCCACCAGTCGTGCTAATATTTTTTATACGATCCACTTATCGAATTCCTTTATCAAGTCATCCGTTCGCTACACCTTAACTTTTTCTCGATTCGATTTTACCTACTTAATTATTCTCGTATTTCGTACTTGCGCAATCCTCAATCCCGTGCACGTTCCGTGCACGTAAATTCTAGGTTGTTCGAATCAATTCGTCAAATCTTCAAGACTAAAACTTATTCATCGATACTCAATCTATGGCTTTGCATACACGCGAGTTTGCTGATAGACTCATCGACACCCCGCATCCTCAATCGATCGATCGACATCCCTGAGGCTATCGTATACACCACTCAGGGATGAAGTCATCCAACAAATTCTCAAAACTATCATTTGAATCAAAATTGGCTTCTTCAAATTTTTCGTTCGAACCATTCCTCAATTTTCAAGCACGCTCATCTATATCGCATCGACGTTATCGTCGCTCGATAGCACCCCTATCGATAGTCATCTCATTTACTCAATCAAGTCTAATTCATTCTTGCTCGAAATATTACGAATCCCGCACTCGACTTTTTGCTAAGGTCGACACAATCCTTGGTGTATATGTCCAGCCCGACTTAGCCAACCGTGCTTACGCAAACCATTTTTTTTGTTTTGTTGTCAAAAACTGTTCTCCTACGTTTTGCAAAATAGATAGACTTATTGTATGGACATCCCGTGGGACATTTGAGAGAGAGCGCACCAACGATAACAACTTTGCGGAAGAAACAATTCAGAGTTTGTGAAAACAACGGAGTTAAAGAATTCAATCGATAGTCCAAGAACGTAAAGCCATGCTCTGATACCATTATGTCACGTCCCGCTCCCGTAGGAGCGATCGTCCTCGCTAAGGCGTGATGCCGCACGAGTCTAGATTTCGCTCGTACAAGACGGGTTCCATAACGGTCGATTTTAGCGGCTGCGACGGGGTCGTCGCACAGAAGTCCCAAGCAGAGACATTGAATAATAGCAGCGGAAATTAAGAACAAAACACAAACTTATTCAAAGAAGCTCTTTATTGATATTGAAACAAAGGTTACAATAGGGCGCAAGGCCAAGATTACAAGTCTCTCAAGCTCACTCAAGCTCACTCATCTTACATTATAAGTCACTCAGCTCTCTCTCATCTCTCAATATATGTCTTGATCCAGCGGATGCTTTGGAAGGCAACGTCCATACATGATGTCCTGTATAAGTCTTGAATACATGCGGCCGCACGCTTCGAATTACCAAGGAACTCCGTGCCTCGACGCATCCAAGCGAGCTCCGCGCCACGAGCTTCTACCTGTGCCTGCACATTTAAACTATGTGGGTGTCAGTACTCAATTGTACTGGTAGAATGAGCTCCTCGCCCACCCATACAAAACCAACACGTTTGATTTACTTCGTGCAACATAGTCCCTTCTTATCAATTGTCTTTCTAGTTTTGCCTTAGGATTATTTTAGGACTGACGCCTTGTCCTACTTTGTGTCTCTAGACCATCTCGTGCTTGCGACGACAATGTTAACCTACACCTTGCCTCAAGACCCTTCTCGTGCCAACAACGTTAACCTATTAAGTCGTGCTTGTCTTTCGGCATAAAATCAGAGACTCAGCTAGGCGGTAGTACCCAATTTCTTGTGACCGTGCTACAAATCCATCATACCGTGCCTCGCAACTCAATGTGACTTTACCATATCGCCGCCTCGCGGCCCTTGCTACTTCGATCACCAACAGACCCAATCAAGACTTCTGGACTAAGTATCACTTGACCGACTTCGCCTTGCGGCGTTTTCTGACTTAAACTCAAGGTGACTCAAACCAACTTATACAACTTATATGCCAACAACTTAAGACCCGACGTCGCATCTCGTGCCGAAGCACGTCGCCTATGTTGATGCCAAATCTTAGTACCAAACCTTATGTTCTAACTGTACACACATTCAACTTACTCAATCTAAAGGCACACACGCGGATTGCCGTCCATGCCGACCCATCTATATGAATTGGTCACTAACATCACAAGCTATCCTGGACTATTGCCTTGCTATTCGGCGACCCTTTCAAACAAGTAGCTAGCCCCGTTGAAAGTTTCCGAATAACCCGAGCGGTTCGTCTAGCTACGGCTATACCTGTTTTCCTCCGGAACGACGCGGTCCCATAGTGTCCAGGGTTGCCGCTCATGGAAACTCCTCCTTGTCGACAAGTTGTCCAATGACCATGCAAGACTCGACACAAACTGACGTCTCACACAGTCATTCCTCCTCCAATGTTACAATCTCTTTGAAACCAATATCAAGACTTCTATCATTTGAGACCCCTCGACGACCCACAGTCGCGAGCATTCTTTCCATGTTACCATATCATTTCATTCAACTCAATGCCTATTCGATAGTCCTTTCTCCAAAACTCATTAAATCAACCGTGGTTCATGCCTTAAACACTAAGTCCGTGCATCGTGCCTCAAACCGACTTCCGATCTACGCGACGCTATCGTCCAAGTCATACTTTATATGACGGGCCTTGAGACCGTAAAACTATGTGGTATACCCAACCGTAGAACTCGTAGGATCGTGCTTGCTACCACTCCGGTAGCCTAACATAACTTGCCTGATTTAAACGCACAACGACTCGACGAGCAAAGGCTGCGTCAAGCCACGCATTGTGAAAACGTACCGCGCATGCGTTCGACTTCTGAACGACCAAATCATTTGGGTGCCTAGACTTATATCACAACGCAACTTAACTCATGGGGCAAGCCAAGGCTATGCCAAGCCTTGGACGATAGGACCGTGCATGCTTTATGAAGCATTTATGCGGGCGATACCTATGACTTAGGCTACGTTCATGACTTCGCCTACTCGACCAACTTTCCTTCTCCCAAGCCACGGGACGAAGGATCGAGTGTCATTTTCAAAGTACGTCGTGCACCAACTCTAAGCCGACCATTGGACCTTTCCATATTCTACCTCAATTCGACCCGTCGGGATTATTCCCTTTAGCTATGTGGATTCGTCTCTTTTATTATCAAGCCTACTTGTGCAAGTTGAAAATATACGATTTATTATGTGAAGGCTAAGATGAGGCAAGTTCACCGAAACTACCCCACCTGAGCGAGCGGTCGCCTCGACCGAGCGATGCCTTCGTGCAGCCGTTGCAAAGCTAAGTCCGAACGTCGTTGGCGTTCCGATTCTTCCGATTGACTGAGCGGGACGGGACACTACAGTGATAAGTTTTCATGTAAGGGGAGATCAGACCTGCAAGGATTACTAGAGAAGATAGCATTTGGAACGTGCTTTTGCAGCTCTTCGGTTAGATATTTTGGTAATGCACAGCTCGGAAGAACTTTTGATGGCCCTGTATTCATCAAACACTGAGAATTAAATTCAAGTATTATAACTGTAACAAGAGTATGTCAGAGGCTCTTAGATACATAATTACAAATTACAATACATGGTTTGTGCATATGGACCACACCTTATGTATGTAGGTTCGAGTAGAGGTGAACATTGAACCTTAATTTCATGCTTGTAACTTGACTTGGGACAGCCCATAACTGGCTTCTGGTTATGTTAGTGAATCTTATTCCCAATAAACCCAGTAAGGCACTAACAAGAACAGATATAAACAAACCAGCCTAGTTTGATAGTGGGAATAGTGGAACTAATACTGTAGAAAATAATGGTTAGTTGATTTTATTGATGGACTACCTCACTATATATAGGGAGTCTAGCTCCTCTACAAACTACATATTCCGATGTGGGACTAAAAGTCCCTTATTGATTCTCAACACTCCCCATCAAGATGGGCGATAGATATTGATCATTCCCATCTTGTTACATAGCTTCGACAGACTTAATGAACTAAGACCCTTAGTCAGACAGTCTGCAACTTGTTCTTCTGAGAGAACATGGTCAATCTTCAGTATCCCTTGTTCCAGCTTCTCCTTGATGAAGAATCGGTCAATCTCGATGTGCTTCGTTCTGTCGTGCTGGACTGGATTGTTAGCTATACTTATTGCAGCTTGACTATCGCTCAGAAGACGCAATGGTGCTCCCTTATCCAGCTTCAACTCTGTCAGCAATGCTTTCACCCATAGCAACTCTGACACTCCCAGAGCCATTGCTCTGTATTCTGCTTCAGCTGTCGACCGTGCTACCACAGACTGTTTCTTGCTTCTCCATGAGACCAGATTTCCTCCTACAAAAATACAGTATCCCGTGGTAGACCTTCTGTCGTCTATGCAGCTCGCCCAGTCTGCATCACAGTATCCCTCAACTTCTATGCGTCCATTCTTCTTGAACCATAGCCCCTTTCCCGGCGTTCCTTTCAGATACCTCAAGATCTGAAATACTGCTTCCATATGACCCTTTCTTGGATCATGCATGTAGAGACTTACTACACTCACCGCAAATGAGATATCAGGGCGAGTGTGTCCCAGATAAATCAATCTTCCTACAAGTCGTTGATATCTTTCACGATCAATGGGCTCTCCTGCTTCTGCTCCCAACTTGCACTTTTGGTCAATTGGAGTGACCGCTGCTTTGCATCCCAGCATCCCAGTCTCCTTTAGCAGATCTAGTGTGTATTTTCTCTGTGAGAGAACAATTCCTTGTTCGCCTTCACACACCTCGATACCTAGAAAGTACCTCATCGCTCCTAAATCTTTCACTTCAAACTCCTTCACGAGTTTTGACTTCAGTTTAGTGATCTCGACTTCATCATCACCTGTGATCACTATATCATCCACATATACAGCAAGTATAGTGATGTGGCCTCTTGCATGCTGAAGGAAGACCGTATGATCTGCATTTGTTTGACGGTATCTCATGCCTGTAACAGCCTTTCTGAATCTGTCAAACCAGGCTCGAGGGGATTGCTTGAGCCCGTATAGTGACTTCTTCAGTTTACATACCTTTCCTTGCGATGTCCCTCCGTTTGATTCCGTAGCATAGCACCCAGGCGGGAGCTCCATGTATACTTCTTCTTGCAGGTCCCCATGAAGAAAGGCATTCTTCACATCCAACTGGTACAGCTTCCATCCATAGTTTGCTGCAATGGAGACCAGGGTTCTTACGGTGCTCATTTTTACTACTGGGGCAAAAGTTTCATCATAGTCTATTCTATATGACTGTGTGAATCCTTTTGCAACCAACCTCGCCTTGTACCGCTCTACTTTTCCTTCTGGCGTCTCTTTCACTGCGTATACCCATTTGCATCCCACAGCTTTTTTCCCTTTGGGTAATGGAACCAGCTCCCATGTCTTATTTTTCTCCAGTGCTCCAAGTTCTTCCATCATTGCAGCTTTCCACCTTGGATCTTTCTTTGCTTCCTGCCAACACTTGGACAATGAAGTAGAGTCTAACGATGCAATGAAGGCTCGATAATTTAAAGAAATGTTAGAATAAGACAAGAAGTTGGCAATGTCATGTTCGTAATCATCAAAACAAGCAGGAGCCTTACCCGCATTGATGCGAGAAGATCTTCTTAAGGGAGCAATAGGTGGTGGAGAGATCGTACCATCCGAGTCGGAGAGATCCGCATCAGAATCCGAGTGATTCAGTGCGGGGGCAACATCTTCAGGAGTTGGAGCAGGAGTAGACAAGGGACTTGGTACAGTAGGTACAGGGCATGGCATAGGCACAATACTGGACTTCTGTTGTCTTCTTTTGTAGACTTGGAGTTCCTTCTCCCTTGTCTGCTGCTCCCCCTGCGTAACATATGGATCTTCTTCTTCAGTTTCTGTATCTGAGTCACTGTGCTCTCCCCCTTTCGTCCAGTTTTCTACAACCGGACACGGAACCGATCCGACGACCATATTTGGGTGTATTATCTCCCCCTCACATCGAACACCATCTGTGTTAGGTGTGTCAACAAATGCGGAACCTTCATCCGAACCATAGTATGGTTCGAGTTCTCGGAAAGTAACGTCCATGCTGACAAATATCTTCCGCTCGACTGGACTCCAACAGGCATAACCCTTCTGAGTCGCCGTGTAACCGACAAAGACACATTTAACTGCCCGAGGATCCAGTTTGCCAACGCCTGGCCGATTATCCTGGACAAAGCATACACATCCAAAAACTTTTGGTGGAACAGTGTATGTATTGGCTCCAGTAAGCATCTCCAATGGTGTCTTCCAGTCCAATACCTGAGATGGCATTCTGTTGATGAGATAAGAGGCCGTCAATATAGCCTGCCCCCATAAGTGCTTCGGGACATTCATAGCCAGCATCATCGTCCGTGCAACTTCCAGCAAGTGTCTGTTCTTTCGTTCTGCCACACCATTTTGAGCCGGAGTATAAGCACATGAAGTTTGATGAAGTATTCCATGAGTTGAAAAATACTCAGCAACCCGCTTATTCGTATACTCCGTCCCATTGTCGGATCGGAAACACTTAATTTTAGCACCATATTGTGTTTCCACTCGTCGATGAAAGTCCTGAAAGGCCTCAAGGACGTCACTTTTATTTTTCAGAAGGTAGACCCATGTCACACGGGTATAACAATCAATAAAGGTGACGAACCATCGAAAGCCGTTAATCCCGGTTGTAGGACAAGGGCTCCATACGTCGGAATGTATCATGTCAAAAGCAACTGAACTCCTATTCCCTGTGCTCACATACGAGCTTCTGGTATGTTTTCCCAAAGCACAAGCATGACAAAATAATTTTTCTTTATTAGCCCTTTGATATAAAGACGGATACATTCTACCAATAACCGGAAAAGAGGAATGACCGACACGCTGGTGGTGGAGTAGCAAGTCGGCTTCAACACTGCGACAGGAAGCTTCTGGTGATGCGTCTGCTACCAAGGATGCCAATGCTTTGTCCAGTCCAGTCCTGTCTAAATACCACAGCCCCTTATGCCATGTGCCAGTCCCAAGTCGTCGTCCTGTCCCTTTCTCCTGAAAAGTCACCTGAGGAATGTCAAAGGAAACAGTACAGTTAAGATCAAGTATAATGGCACTAATGGATAGAAGATTGACAGAAAAAGATGGAGCATGAAGGACATTGGTAAGAGTGATGGAAGGGGTGCATGCGACAGTGCCTTTACCCATTACAGGGTTGGATGTACCATCAGCGGTCTGAATACTCTCCGGCAATGGTAGGGGAGTATATTCCCGAAACGCATCACGGGACCCCGTGACATGGCGAGATGCCCCAGAGTCCATAATCCATCCTGGCTGATGGATAGATGCAAGAGCACGTGCAGAATCATCGGTGTTGGTTTGGGCAAAGCAAGTGAAATGATCTCCCGAGTTTGAAGATGCCCCAGGACTGTCGGCCGAACCCAGCTTCGTGCCACGCAACTTCTCAAGGAACTCCCGCTCAAGCGGGGTTATTGCAGCCAGGTGATGCTCTCCCCCTTCTTTCGCCAGATTTGCTTTGTGGCCGCCCCGTCGACCAGCATATCCACCTCTACCACCACGTCGGCCTCCACGACCCCGCCCTCGATCAGTAGACTGACTGCGCAAGGGTTTTGGACAAAATCGGATGTAATGTCCGAAGTCACCACAATTGTGACAAACACCACCCATAGATGGAGGTTGATTGAAGGCAGCAAGGGCAGACTTTTCAACCGCGGCTGGCTCCCCCTGGGAGGAGTCCTTG
Organism: Iris pallida; assembly: GCA_029216955.1. Classification (NCBI taxonomy): domain Eukaryota; kingdom Viridiplantae; phylum Streptophyta; class Magnoliopsida; order Asparagales; family Iridaceae; genus Iris; species Iris pallida. The sequence goes on from JANAVB010041219.1 coordinate 14,967,141, forward strand.
TTGGGCATCAACTTCAGTCGAGCTTCTTCCTGTGTCATGACAGCTATAGCTGCTTCCAAGGTCGGGAGTATGGGTTGGAAAAGGAGGATATTCCGTCGCTGCTCAAATACAGGGTGTAGTCCCTTCAGGAATTTCATCATACGCTGCCGGGAAATATAAGCCAGGAACGTCTGAAAGTACTTTGCAAAGGCTGGTTCGACTTGTGCATCTTCCAACCCAAGAGGATCATAATGATCCAGATCAGACCAATACTTCTTCAACATGGCCGCGTACTCAGAGATGGTACGGTCGTCTTGGGCCACCCTATCGAGTTCATCTTGCAGTTGAAAGACTCGCATAGGGTTGCCGGAGCCGGAGTACATATCTTTGAGAGTCTGCCATATATCAGCAGCAGCCTCCATAGCCTCGACATTGCCCGACACCTGGTCGGTTAAAGAGGCAGTCAACCACCCAGCCACGACGTTGTTGACAATCTCCCACACAGCAAACTCCTTGGTGGAGTGATCGGCTGGCGCTTTGGCTTGGCCAGTGACATAGCCAACCAAGCCACGTCCCTTCAGTGTCCGCATCGCCTGCCGCGACCACTTCAAGTAGTTGGAAGTTCCTTCCAACTTCGTCTCTAGTTTCTCCAGCTTCCCCATTTTGTAAGGCGACGGATCCACATCAGTATGGATCACACGTGGGGTTACCTCGGTTAATCTCTTGGATAAGATATCATCAACCAAGGCCTTCATCTCATCGGCCGTCAGTTTGCCACTGATCGAATCCATGGCGTCTTCAACTGTGAACTCAATTCGTCGTCTACTTCGTCGTCGTCGGAGCCTGCAACTGACCCAACTTCGTCGTCTTCGTCGTCTTCGTCGTCTTCGTCGTCGACGTCGTCTTCTTCAACGCCAGAGACTTTACTAATGCGCTATTAACTTGGCCAGCACCGGCGCGCGCATGTAAAGTGAACACGTCAGGACACCAGAGAAGACATGAGCAGTCTCTGCAAAGGTCCCGATGTGAAGAAGGAATAACAAATAAAGCATTTGTTAGTTCCAAACGGCGTAAGCACGGAACAGAGTTGGTGCAAATAAAGATTTGACAGCCGTCTCTATTCGAAATACGCCAGTTTTTTTTTTCTTTTCTTTTTTTTTCCTTTTTTTTTGTTTTTCTTAAAAGCTAGGGTTAGGGTTTGATGGGTCTGCTAGGGTATCCATGGCAAAAAAAAACTAGGGTTAGGGTTAGGGTTTGATGGGGTCGGGAGGGGTCGGAGGGGGGGGGGGTCGGGGGGGGGGGGGGGTCCTGGTCGAGGGGGGGTCGGGTGGGGGGGGGGGGGCGGGAGGGTGTCGGGTGGGAAGGTTCTGGTCGGGGGGGGTTGGTTCTGCTGTGGTCGGGGGGGTTTTGATGGGGTCGGGGGTGGGGTGCTGCTGTGGTCGGGCGGCGGGGGGGGGGAAGGTCTGGTCGGGGGGAGGGGTCGGGGGGGGGGGTCGGGAGGGGGGGGGGGTGCTGCTGTGGTCGGGCGGCGGGGGGGGGGGGGGAACGGCCAGGTAGGAGCGGCTAGGGGGGGGTGACTGCTGTGGGCGGCGGGTGGCTGCTGTGGGCGGGTGGGGGGTGGGTTGGGTCGGGAGGGGGGGGGTCGGCTGGGGGGGGGGTCGGCTAGAGAGAGAAATTTTTTTTTTTTTTTGTGGAGAGAGAGAGAGAGAGTTATGGCTCTGATACAATGTAGAAAATAATGGTTAGTTGATTTTATTGATGGACTACCTCACTATATATAGGGAGTCTAGCTCCTCTACAAACTACATATTCCGATGTGGGACTAAAAGTCCCTTATTGATTCTCAACAAATACAAAGAAGGCAATGTGGCTAGGTACCTGCATCATCAGGACCTGGGATGAATAAAAAACTGCTTTGCTCTTTTATTCTTGGATGAGCTTCGATCATTTCCCCAGTTTCCCAAACTGCATTCTGTAAATCATGTTTACTGGATATTGTACATCTGACAATCTTGAACATGAAGATAGATAACTTTGTCTCTAGTATAGCTATGGGTAAGGTCTAATAAAGTGTCCTCACCTACGACTTGAGAACGAGTGGAAGGAAATATTACAGGGATGTGAGCAAAAAATTCCCATTAAAACAAACAAATAAGGAACGGCCTCCAGAGTTTCATAACCATCAAGCACAACAGCCAACTTTTCCATGGTCTTCTCCACGGACAAAAAAGATCAAACAATTCTGAGGACAAACATACTTAGCTCAGGAAGAAAATTAATAAAATCACTGAGTTACCTCTTCATTGTCCAGCCATACATCTGAAAGGATCACAAACATGTCATCCACTGTTTTTTTTCTCCAAGTTCGAGAGTCTGAGCTATAAGAAGTTAACAGGCAAATATCATTTAGCAAAACATGATTACTTTCGACTTTTAAGGAGCATAAATATACCTTGTGATAAAAACATATAGAGAGAGATTGTAGGAGGTTACAGTTTCTTCCTTAGACAGTAAGCCAGCGCCAAACAAGTCCAGTCCCATAAGTAAGGAAAGTGATACATCTCTGTCCTCCAAAGGTGGAAAACCACATGTGTTGACCTATTACGCACCAGTCAGGACTAAGGAAATTTAGTATTGCAGCTTAAATTATGAGAAACGAAATACAATTGTAACTGAGAAATCTAGAATGGCCAAATACAAAGAATCGATATAGTTATTTTGTGACATCAATTGGGAACTTGCAAAGACTGAATAGCAAATGAGCAGTTTGCTATCCACTATCATTTTAAAAGGAAACAGAAATAGGAAGTAAAAGCAAATTATGGCTGAATATGAGCAGTTTGCTATCCTCTATCATTTTAAAAGGAAAAAAAAATAGGAAGCAAAAGCAAATTATGGCTGAATATGCCTCACTCAGGTCAGGAAAGGGTTTATGTTAAAATCTACTGTAGGGAGGATTTTCTGAGCATAAGGAGATCGTAGGACTTGTACTGTACTGTTGTACAAGTCGGTAAAAGAATATCTGTAACAGCTTTAATATATCCACCATATATCCACCATAGACCATTTTTCCCCCTCGAATTTTACACTTCTAACAACACGACTAAGAGAAAGCCTATCCACCATAGACCATTCACATCGATTAAACGACAAACCTTAAGCCAGAGAGTCAAAGGAGCAATAACATAAACTTGTATTGTTTTCGTTTATGTACTGAAACAAGCTTTGGAATGGACCAAATCAAAATGTTTGGTTTAAAGCTTAAACAAAATTTATGTACGGATTCAGTTCAAGTCCTACATTAATGTGTATCCATTCATGATGTAGGGAATATACAATAGGTTTCTTCCTACAATTTAGAGTAGCTTGGTGGAAGCGAATTTGTTGATGTTGGCTTGCCGAAACACACCAATGGAAGGTGGTAAGATGTTGAAGTGAATCGAGAATAACCAACGCCGGCGAAACGGACATTCTGTGTTGGAATCCACGAGAATGGAATCCACCAGTAATTTAGAGAGCAATTGTCAATTAAAAAAGTAGTATTATTCAAGACATCCTTAAAACTAGTACGAGAAAGCCTTTATACATGTTTTATAAAACTTGGAGAAAGAAAGAAATATAATCCTAAATAGATTCCTAACAAATACAACGCTATAAAGAGAGAAAATATATTAGTCAAATAATGGTCAAAGATTTGACCAGATTGCTAAATTTATTGCATGCATAAATACCAAAAACAAAACCTAGACTAATCCTAACAAAAGGTTTTACAAGATCGGTGTCAAAATTTGGCACTAAATGTGAATCAGTCGATTGGTCATATTCGATCCTTGGTTCAATCCTCTTTGATCTAATCCCCCATCACTATAATTTGTAGTTGGACTTGGAGATTGCTCCTCAAGCCCTTGATCTGTTCAGGAAATTGCTTCTGAGATCAATCGAAGAGGTATAGGCTTGATTTGATCCAATGTTACTGTCGTGTTCTTCTTTTGACTTGAGTCCTCATTTGTTTTGGGTAATAGATCGAGATCTAGAATTGAAGGGGGTCTCACTTTGTTGATCATCCTATCTAGTGATTTAGAATACTGGTAAGTCCTCCAAATGTTGGATTTGAATCTATACTCGATTGATGATTAGACAACCCATGGTGATGATATTTTTCTTATAGTTCTAAAGAGTTTCGATCCAAGAGGAAGAGGGGGAGCTGTGTCATTATATCAAGATCGAGGTTGACTTATTTCCAGGTATAGCTCTTATAACAATAAACTGATGTATGAGTAGGCTTATTAATTTTAAATGATTATGGAGGTTAAGGAGTTGAATGTATGACTCTAGAGATTGATTGGATGTCCTGATTTGGACTGGAATAGAAATCAATCACTTGGACTTTGGTTTGTTCGGATTCCTCCTGTGCAGATTTCACTGAAATGGAAATTGAACACAGTGTAATCCTACAAATTCTGAGTACACATATGGGTACAGGAATCCTTAAATCCTTAGTAACTAGGAGTGCTCAAGATTCATGTTTAAAAGCTGGATTGGTTCAATTCATTCTTGCAATTTTTATATTAGATGAATGAATAGGATTTGGATAAGGGATATTGATTTTAACCTAAGTAATCAGACTGATTAATGCAGTGATGATATTGCAGGACAATTATTGAACTCTTGACACTGTTAAGAGTTCAACAGTTGAGCTGCAGTAAACTCACTGTTCTGTTGGTAACAGTCGAGTATAGCTGTAGAATCTTATAACTCATTCTTCATATCAGTCATGATAAACTTACTCTCAAGACCAGTCATGGTATATATCATTTCCTGCATGTGTGATTTTCCAACAGGTATTAGATTTACCATGCTTGAATGTTTTAAGGGCTTTACCTTAGTATGTTTGATATGGCAATATGGTGGATAGGGGTCTGCCTGTTAGCAAACCTGCAGTTAGAATTGACTCTTGATCACAGGGATTAGCTGGACTGTTGAGTGCAGTCCTATAGGTTAAGTTCAACCTGGTAAATTCATGAGTAGTTGATTAGTTAATTCAGTCCATGTTAGATTCTAATGGGGGACAATTTGATTTGTTTTGAATTGATTAGGCTAAGGAACCAAGCTTCAATTTGATTTAATTGTTATGTTGGACTGATTTAGGTTCAGACAGTTTAGGAGTCTTATATGGAATGTCATGATTTATCAGTGAATGTAGATGTATACCAAATGGTACCTGGGATGTCCAGGATCTGATCTTGTTCATTACTTCATGGAATGGACTTATAGCAGCCTAAGTTAAGTGCCCTGTTCCTGTAAGTTTTACTTGCTGATTTTCCATGTGACTTTCAATTTCGAATGGGAGAGGTTGGCTGAAATTCAGGACAGGATATTAGGACTGAATGGATTTGGGTTGAAGGCTGAATCAGGAAGTCCTTGGTTGGGATCGAATTGTTTCCAATGATTTTAGTGTAGATTGATTTGATACAAGGATTTAGTTGGACTGCAAAGTAACCCTGTACTGAACAGGACTTGAATCCAACTGGGATTTAACTGATGGATATCAGTCCTAAACATGGACTGATACTTGATTGTATGCAGATAAGGACTGAGAGTTTGGTATATTTTGCCTTTGCAGTAGATTGGAAGTAATGTTTTGGACTGAAATCCCCGTTCACTTAGATTAGACTTGCCTAAGAACCTAGGAACATTGAAATGGCTGAGACCTGAGAAGTCCTGGTTCTTTTTGTATCAAGCACAAGGGTTGACTTTGAGTTAGATATTGGACTGTATTACTTTGAACTGATTATACCATGTCCTGTGTGAATGAATATATATCCTGAAGGTAACACAGGATATGGACTGAAGTCATGTTGCATATTAGGGTTGTGTTGGACAGTGTCCTAAGAAGAATTGCTGCTAAGTCTTGAGTTTAGAAGGAAATCCTTTTGTTTAAGTTAGCAGTCTTCCAAAAAAATCTGAAACCAAGCCTTGGTCTAATTTAGGAGTTCTAAGAACAAATCTTGTTGTATCAATTTAGTTGTGCATAAATACATCAATTAATTTATTAATTGACAAGCCAGGATGCAGAGTATAAGATTGGTTAGGTCTGGTATTACATATAGGTTTGAGACTTAGTCCAGGAAAGGATTGAACAGGCCTTGGTGCAGGGCTGATATCAACTATAAATAGGATGGTATTGAAACATGTATCATCTGAACAAGGGTGGGTATCAACCACTATACCAAAAACCAATTCTGTGCATAGGAGTGACTTTATAGAACACAAGTGTGTAGATAGATAGATAGGTTACCTTTTATTGAATCATTATTGTGGTAGTATAAATGGTAACTTATAGTTTATGAATAGATAAGATTGAAGTTAAAACAAGTTGTTATAGTGACCTTTAGACTAGAAGTTTTACCTACATTGTAGACTTATACTTGTAACTATATAACATGAAGATTTCAAGCTCCACTACTCTTTCTCGAGCACCCGGAGACAGGCAAGTATACTCCTCTGATTTGTTCATTTCTCATGTCTTCATATCCTTTCTTGTATCTCCTTGATGACACGATAGTTCACGATATTGTCTGGTTTCATGTTCCATGTTTCATTGTGTCTAGGAGGAAAAATACTATAGATATGTGATCAAACCCTGTTACTACTCATGTGAATAGCTTGGGTCCCGCACCGTGCACGCGGGGCCAAAGCCGTACCATTTCCTGTTCATTGCATCTACCCAAGCCGATCACAATCTAGATGTATTTCATTATTGCACATGTTAGGATTCAGGTTGTATTTCATGATTCATGGTTGTATTTCATGTTCAGGTTGTATTTCATGATTCATGGTTGTATTTCATGATTCAGGTTGTATTTCATGATTCAGGTTGTATTTCATGCTCAGGATTCATACCATGTTCCCTGTTTTACTTTCAGTATTCCTATTCAGTTCATGTCTTGTTCTCATTTCCTGTACTTTACATTTATTCCTGTTTTCTTGATTCATACCATGATGTACATGTTCATTTCTCTGGATATACTTTGCTCCGCTCCTGAATAGGATATGTTGCAGGTGAGTTGGAGGCCTTGTGCGACACTTACTATGGTCAGGATATTGCTTTCCCTGCTGAGCCAGCTGGAGCTGCTTGTGACCTAGAGGCTGCAGAAGCCTAGTGCTTCTCTTAGTTTTCTCTATTATTTTCCATGTATTGAGACTAGCAGACTTCTTTCATTTGTTGAATGTAATAATTCAGATATTGTACTTTACTCTGGGATACATTTTATAGATGCCGTATTTCATTCTTGTCTTGATATCTGGTTAGTTTCCCTAGAATGGTACAGCTTACTTTGTTATTCTAATGACAAAGGCTGGGCGTGTCCGACTCGTATCCGGTTATTCGGGAGCGGGTCGTGACATGTTTTTAGTGGTGGCCCATGTAGGTCTATCCTAATGGTACCTAGGTATTAAAGTACTATTGAGGGACTTGAATAACTAGGAAAACTTGATCACAGCATAGGAAAAATTGGGAAATAAGGGTATATCAGGTATTTTAATATTCTATAAACACTTGTTATATGTAGGTCTAGGTTATTTTAACAGTTTTCTGTTTTGCAGATAGTTCAAAAGCATGCGACACCAGAACTGTCAATTCACCTGCACTTGACGTTTCGAGCTTCCACTACCTTCTATCGCCACTACTATCCCCATGGGTAGTACGCAGTTGACGGAGATGTTTCAAGAGTTCCTTGACACCAGCAGGCCGTCCTTTTCCAATCCAGACTTGTAAATGCATTTTCCGAGTTAGAAAGGACTTCTGACTTCCAGAATCTCAGACCTTGGACTTCCCCAACACCGAGCGCATATCTTGCACCAAGGAGCAGATCGAGAACGTGAAGCCGCTACTGAGGATCATCCAAGTCTTTGAGGATCCGGCTCCTCTGATTGAAGTCACCAACTGGGAGATCCAGCTCGTAGCACATACAACTAGATGGAAAGCTGAAGCACATGAGAGACATGAAGACTTATGACGAAGACAACAACTAGCCTGGACCCGCAAAGCGTCGCAACTCAGACGACATTTCTTCAGTCACATCATCAGTCGCATCATCAGAGGCAGATTCAGGGCCACATTCACTGAATGAAGGATTGCCAGCAAGTCGCAGATCATAATAGCGAAGGAGCATCAGGATCTTAACAGCCAGCACGCCAGCAGCCATATATTCCTGCCAGAGCCCTGCACTTCAGCCCCAGCGGGAGATCCAGATTCAGATCCAGCCGATAATCATTTATAATTTCTGCCACCTCTCAGGATGCCACTATGAAGAGTGCCGCAAAAGACGGAGGCTATACTGTACTACGGATCGCCTGTCCACCAAGTCAAGGACTGTTGGAGAACGTTGATCACACTACCCGAGAACAAGCACGAGGAGCATCAGACTACAGCAAAAGGGAACCACCTTTTCAGAATCAGCAACCACATGGAGCACTACCGCAAGGACCGGCCTACGACAGGACAGTTAAAGAAGGTTGAAGAGATTCCAGTCCCGAAAGAATACCAAAGATAGACTGAAGACAGAAAACTCTTTTGCATGGTTGGAGAAAACCATGGATCATGATTCATAATCCAGTTTTTCCTTAGATTTCTCTTGTACCTAGATTGTTTCTTAAAAACCTCCTTGTTTCCTATTTAAGGATTATTAGATTTTATTTCCTCTTCTGAAACCTTGGTCGCTATTCGAGATGTATTTGGAAAGTTGTTTCCATTCTTATTCGTAACTCTGCTCTTATTCAAGGTTTTCTTCCTACTCGATAACTTGTTTCCTATGGCGTCGTTTCCTAATTCAAGATTTGGTTCTACTCGAATTTTGTTCCCTATTCAGACTCTGTTGATATTTAAGACTTTACTTCGGAATTACATTCCTATTCAAACTTATGCCATTCAAAACCTTGTTTGAATCTTGCTTCTATTCGAGATTTTATTTGCAAATTTCGTTTTCTATCTTAAAAATTTGCCTCGTTTCCTATGAGATTTTATTTCTCATTCGTGAATTGTTTTTCGTTCTATTCACGATCTTGTTGATCTTGCCTCGTATTTTGAGATTTCACTTGTTTCGTATCCGCTATTTAATACCATGTTTTCATATTCATTTTTCATGACTTTGTTTTCTATTATTGGGTTCTATTTGAAATTTTGTTCCTATTTGAACTGTGTACTATTCGAGAATTATTCCTACTCAAAATATCATCTTGAAACCTTGCTTGAACCTTCGCTTCTATTGATGCTTGTTTGGGATTCTACTTCCTATTCTTGATTTTATATTTATTTGAGATTGTCTTTATCTGCGGTTTTGTTTCAAACTTAATTGAGATTTGTTTGTCTCATATTTACAATCCAATACCTTGTATTCCATTCACTAAATGATACATGCTTTCCATTCACTCTTCGTAACCTAGCTTTCTATTTGAGATTTCTATTCGAGATTTTGTGTTCTATTCGTGACTTTGTTGATAATTGACACTACCAGAATAAGTCGTTTTAGCGACGCCTAAAGACGTCGCTAAAACAACAATTTCCGTCGCTAAAAATAATTAGCGACGCAATTACCGACGTTTCGGAGTGGTCGCGGAAACGTAAGTCGCTGATCATAAAAACGTCGCTAAACGTCGCAATTGCCGACGTTCGCCGACGTATTTATACGTCGGCATAATGCCGACGTCCACCGTCGTGTCGTCGCTTTTTGCGACGTAATAATTAGTGTCGCTACAAGTCGATAATTTTACCGACGGATGAACGACGAGGCGTCGGTGATATAGTGACTTATACAAAAGTCGCCAGACGTCGGTAAATCCTGGGAATTTATGGGAATAATTAGCGACGTTTACCGACGTTTACCGACGTCCTCCGACGTAATTTGCCGTCGCTAAACGTCGGTAGACTGGATGAAATATATTATCTACCGACGTTTACCGACGCACAATTACGTCGGAAGACGTCGGTAAACGTCGGTAAACGTCGCTAATTCTGCGAAAACGATACTAATTCACTTGAAGATAATGAACTATAAACTTGTACAAAAACTAAGACAGATCAAACACATAATATATGTGATGACTACATCGTATATATAGACTTTAATATACATGTTTTGATCGCAACTTCCTTTGACGCTTTATGACACTCTAGACTACTCTCCACATACCTCGAATAGAGGCTTGAAATCCAACACAAAGTCAAAGAAATAATCAACCATGTTAAACCCCACAAGGTTTTAGGAACACATGGTAATTTCAATACTAATATGGATCCGGATGCCCTGGCTGTCTCCCCAACTGTGGAGTAACCCGGCCATAATGAAACTGGCTAGCATCGTGGGGAAGCCCCTCCGCACAGACATACCAACCACTACCAAAATACTTCTGTTTGGGGGTGTCCACGTGTCCAACAAATGGACACAAAGTGTCCAAAATCTCACAAACACACTGTATCAGTGAACACATGGCCGTAAAGTGTCTCCGTGTCCATTTTGGACACGAAAAATACCTCAATTAGGTTAGGGTTTACCTTCAGTCTCCTCGCGGTGGTGGAGGAGGAGGAGGAGGACAAGTTCGGTTGTGGAGGAGGAGGGGATTAAGTGTACAGAGGTGAAATACGTATATATGCAAGCTTGGGGGTGTCCACGTGTCCAACAAATGGACACAAAGTGTCCGAAACCTCACGAACACACTGTATCAGTGAACACATGGTCGTAATGTGTCTCTGTGGACACGAAAAACATCTCAATTAGGGTTAGGGTTTACCTTCGCGGTGGTGGAGGAGGAGGAGGAGGAGGATCTCGCGGTGGAGAAGGAGAAGGGGCTCGCGGTGGAGGAGGAGGAGGAGAACGGGCTCGCCGGAGGGAGGAGAAGGGGCTCGCGGTGAAGGAGGAGGATGAGCGGCGCCGGAGCTGTCGTCGAGGTCGGGGAAGAGAGGCGGGAAAATAAAATTTGGGGAGAGGGAGAAATGAAAATTCCAACCGAGGAAACCATTTTTATCAGAAATTAGCGACGTCCAAAATTACGTCGCAAAGCGTCGGTAATCGTTTAATATTCGGCGACTTATTAATCGTTGCGACGCTAAACGTCGCTGAACTAATAAAACTAGCGACGTTTTTCGACAAATCAACGACGTTAATTTTTATTACACTAAAGGTAGTCGCAATATGTCGTTGTTTGTCGCTATCAGCGACGTATTGTGACGCATTATTTGGGAGTCGCTAAATCCAAAAATATTAGCGACGTTTTATGTAGGCGTCGCTAATTTTGTCGCTAATATGACTTATTTTGGTAGTGTGATTTCTTATCTAAGATTGTTTTGAAATTTCTTTCCATTCGAGGTAGTGTTTGAGATTTCATTATTCGTGAGTTTGTTATGCATTGATTCATGAACAAGGATTTTGGTTATTATTTTGAGACTTTGTTTCCTATCTGGTATCTTGCTTTTATATCACTTTGAGATTTTGCTACCTATCTGGGATTAAGTCCATGTACTAAATCTTGTTACCATTCCAGATATCAGTTGAAATTCCGTTATAATTTGAAACTTCGCTCCCTGTCTGAAATTTTAAATCTCCCTGGTTACCCTTTTGTATTCACTGATTGGATCCCTTGTCGTCTCTTAGTACCTAATAAATCCTTGTATTCAAACAATCAGGTAATTTTACTATTTCCGTGACTTGGACTATTGAAACTCATTTTGAATTCCTTGAAACTCTTTTGAAATTCTTAGGGATAAAGTCGAGAGGCTATTCGATGACCTACTATGGCATGACAGTTGCGCGCTGCAGCCATTAGCTGGATTATGGAGGTTGTGGGTTCACTGCAGCCAGTAGCGTACTGGCGAGGCAGAAACTCTAAGTTGAAGTGATTTCAGACATACATAGGTTTTCGAGTATTGTCGAGACTTGTCATATTCTTCATATCTTGACCTCTTGGATTGTTTCGTCAATGATTGTTGGAAAATGGATAAGGTTGATAGAGTATTGGAGACATATTGTTATTTGAGTCACGGAGCCGAAAGTCCACTGCAGTCAGATACATACTGGAGGGGTAGGGATTCTAAGCAAAGTGATTTCAGATACCAACATGTTCTTGGATATTCTGGAGACTATATTTCCTTTTCATATGATTATTGGTTTTCGAGAATCACAAATCCTTGCATGTTTACCCTGATTTGATACTAATATCTCTTGAGTATTTCGTACGTTCCTCAAATCAACCATTGCTAATTACCTTCTAGTATTGTATCATTAGATCATTAAATTTCCTCAAATTATACATTACCAAATTTTAATTCCATACTTCATTCATGTTTTGTCTAAACTCAATCTTAAATCATGTCTATCTGACCATGATTTTCCTATCTTGTCCTAGTCCACTGGTGTTAAACTATCGATTTTTGATCGTATTTAATAGTTGTGTCTTCGTGATTTTGTTCCTCTAAGTTGTAATTGAAACTTCATTCTATCTCGTGCCTATTTGATTCTTGATCATTGTTAGATCGTGTTATCCCAACTTCTTGTGTGTAATTATCGTACAGGGTCTCAAGCTCAGAGAGCGTCTCAGAGTTGCACAGGATCGACGAAAGCATTGGGCGGACAGTAGCAGACGGCCACTGGAGTTCGCAGTTGGGGATAGAGTGTTCATGAAGATCTCACCGACCCGAGGCGTCTTTCGTTTCGGCAGAGGCGGAAAGCTCAGTCCGGGAATTATCGGGGCCTTTCGACGTGACGGCACAAATTGGCAAGGTGGCATATCGACTAGCGCTTCCAGCCAGCTTGGAGGGAGTGTACGACGCTTTCCACGTGTTCCACCTTCGACGCTACATTCCAGACCCGAGCCATGTGGTGGACTATTCCGAGCTGGAGGTGGGCCCGAGATTGACCTACGAGGAGCAGCCAATAGAGATCCTGGATCGGAGAGAGAAGCGACTGCGGAACCAGACCATTTCTCTTGTCTGCGTCATGTAGAGACACCACTCTCCGGGAGAGTCCACATGGGAGCGCGAGGATGAGATGCGAGAGCGCTACCCTACATTGTTTACCTGATTGTATTCTTGTATGTTGAATTTCCAAATTTCAATAAATAATTCAGGGTGTTTCGTAAATCAAAATTGGATTTATTTCTGAATTTCGAGGGCAAAATTTTTTCAAGGGGGAGAGATTTATAACTCCACCTTTCATATATATATATATTTTTTTGTTTTAAAAATTAATTAAATGTATTTTAATTAATTTTTGGAATTATTTTGTTTCATGAAGAGTATTTTTAAAGTATTCCATTTAAGTTAGCATTGGGCTTCTTTATAAATTACTCTTCTTTATTAATCCAGCCCATTACCTGTTTATTAATCCAGCCTTTCAATTTTAGCCCAATTCTTTTAATCAACTTTGTGGTTCAATCGACCATTAGAGAAGAACAGAGCTGGACAGTTCATTCCTGTTCTTTCCTCACATGAACAGTTAAAAAAAATTTAAAATCCTAACGACCTGGAGAGCGGCCATGTGCTCTGGCATTTCTAACAACCTGTCAGAGAGGGAACGAGGAATTTTCTCGCCGAAATGGAAGCCTGAGCCTCACGCTACCTGGCTTATTTAAGCCATCCTTCTCGATCAACAACCATCTCCATTTCTTCAACCATTCCTTCTTCCCTTCCAAAATTCTGCTCTGTTTTAGCCATGGCGAACCACCATGCCTCGACGAACTTCTTCCTGGATTGACGGATGACACGAAGAGTGGGATGCAACAGCAGGAAGCAAGGAGAGGATCGACTAAATTCCAATCGAGAGAGTTAGTTTTATCAATCTATTCGATCCTTGGTTCAATCCTCTTTGATCTAATCCCTCATCACTATAATTTGTAGTTGGACTTGGAGATTGCTTCTCAAGCCCTTGATCTGTTCAGGAAATTGCTTCTGAGATCAATCGAAGAGGTATAGGCTTGATTTGATCCAATGTTACTGTCGTGTTCTTCTTTTGACTTGAGTCCTCATTTGTTTTGGGTAATAGATCGAGATCTAGAATTGAAGGGGATCTCACTTTGTTGATCATCCTATTTAGTGATTTAGAATACTGGTAAGTCCTCCAAATGTTGGATTTGAATCTATACTCGATTGATGATTAGACAACCCATGGTGATGATATTTTTCTTATAGTTCTAAAGAGTTTCGATCCAAGAGGAAGAGGGGGAGTTGTGTCATTATATCAAGATCGAGGTTGACTTATTTCCAGGTATAGCTCTTATAACAATAAACTGATGTATGAGTAGGCTTATTAATTTTAAATGATTATGGAGGTTAAGGAGTTGAATGTATGACTCTAGAGATTGATTGGATGTCCTGATTTGGACTGGAATAGGAATCAATCACTTGGACTTTGGTTTGTTCGGATTCCTCCTGTGCAGATTTCACTGAAATGGAAATTGAACACAGTATAATCCTACAAATTCTGAGTACACATATGGGTACAGGAATCCTTAAATCCTTAGTAACTAGGAGTGCTCAAGATTCATGTTTAAAAGCTGGATTGGTTCAATTCATTCTTGCAATTTTTATATTAGATGAATGAATAGGATTTGGATAAGGGATATTGATTTTAACCTAAGTAATCAGACTGATTAATGCAGTGATGATATTGCAGGACAATTATTGAACTCTTGACACTGTTAAGAGTTCAACAGTTGAGCTGCAGTAAACTCACTGTTCTGTTGGTAACAGTCGAGTATAGCTGTAGAATCTTATAACTCATTCTTCATATCAGTCATGATAAACTTACTCTCAAGACCAGTCATGGTATATATCATTTCCTGCATGTGTGATTTTCCAAAAGGTATTAGATTTACCTTGCTTGAATGTTTTAAGGGCTTTACCTGAGTATGTTTGATATGGCAATATGGTGGATAGGGGTCTGCCTGTTAGCAGACCTGCAGTTAGAATTGACTCTTGATCACAGGGATTAGCTGGACTGTTGAGTGCAGTCCTATAGATTAAGTTCAACCTGGTAAATTCATGAGTAGTTGATTAGTTAATTCAGTCCATGTTAGATTCTAATGGGGGACAATTTGATTTGTTTTGAATTGATTAGGCTAAGGAACCAAGCTTCAATTTGATTTAATTGTTATGTTGGAGTGATTTAGGTTCAGACAGTTTAGGAGTCTTATATGGAATGTCATGATTTATCAGTGAACGTAGATGTATACCAAATGGTACCTGGGATGTCCAGGATCTGATCTTGTTCATTACTTCATGGAATGGACTTATAGCAGCCTAAGTTAAGTGCCCTGTTCCTGTAAGTTTTACTTGTTGATTTTCCATGTGACTTTCAATTTCGAATGGGAGAGGTTGGCTGAAATTCAGGACAGGATATTAGTGTTGGCCCAATGATTGTATCATGTTTTTGAATATGGTTAATATGTTAAGTTTAGCACTTCACTATCACTAATCTTCATACTATCGCTAAAAGCATTTCTACTTATACTTATACCTTTGGTGATATGTGCCTATTGGTTTACATATTAGTGATATGAGCTTATCCATCTTAAACTTACTTGGGTCGCCAAAATTAAAACTATATTTTTCATTGTGGTCATTCAATTTAGTTTAATCATTATGATATCACTAACATTTATGCTATCACCTTAGCACTTATACTTAAACTTTGCATAGTCCTAATGTGCTTTATCTTATCATACTTGCTACATGTATATTGCTTTGTTCGTCTAACATGTACATGCAGAAAAGCAATAAGCAAGATCAATGTGGACATATGCAATGAAGAAATTATGGTGGGCCAAAGACGACGGATCCCACAAGATTTCTCTGAACCACCCGACGACATCTCTGGAGCCTCGCACCGGAGGTTCCGCTGCCCGGTCAGCGGACGGGGGTCGAGGGGGCAGCGTCCCTCGTCGGGGGTTCGGGGGCGAAGCCCCCGAAAGGTATTCAGTTTTCACAAACTGGATATCTTTGGACAGCTGCCGCCAAGGAAAAAAGCCAGCACCTATCAAAGGAAGAAGCCAAGCCATGCCATCATCATTTCAAGACTCTGAAGAAGCCTGCACCTGCTACAGTATATCTGGAGTCTGTAATGAGTCTTAGGAACCATTGTAAACACAAGAAATGGATGGCAAAATCGAAAGCTAGGGTAGATAATAACCCAGGACAATCTTCGGAATCCTGGCGGATAATCCGGCGGATCTCCGCGGAAATCCGGCGGAAGATCCGAATGGTCTCACAGAATACCTTCTGTGAGTGTTCGGATTATCCGACGGAAAACTGCAGAATTCCGACGGATTTTCTGCTATATGACCGTTTGCATTCCAACGGTCGGATTTTACGAACGATTGATCCCAACGGCTCTTTTTATAGCCGTTGTACTATTCAGGAGGATGATCCGGCGGATTTCCGCGAAAATTCGGCGGATGATCCGTCAGCCTGAGAAAGTTGCATTATTGCACTTTCCTTTGCTTTGGTTATAAATAGCCTTGAACCCCCTTCATTCAAGGTTGATGCTTTGAGCCTAAAAATTTCCAAAACCACCAAAGCTTATCCACATACAACTCTACAAAGCCTTCATTTGCCATCTACAAATTATGTTAGAGTTATTGAGTTGAAAAGTGAGATCTTCATCCTATTCTATAAGGAGATCAAAACCTATTGTGAAAGGTTGAAGTTGGAGAGTCTTCGTATCCAAACTCTCGGTTGAAGTTGGGGAGTCTTCGTATCCAAACTCTCGGTTGAAGTTGGGGAGTCTTCGTATCCAAACTCTCGGTTAAAGTCGGAGAGCCCTTCGGATTAAAGCTCTTGTGTAAGAAGTTGGCGAGTTCTTCGGATCCAAACTCGTGTGTAACTATTTGCTCAAATAGTGGATTAAAGCCGGAGAGAGTTCCGGGACTGGACTGCCTCTTAGGAGGATACCAGGATATATTGGGTGTCGGTATTGTGTTTGCTTCTTCTCTTCCACTTATATTTTTAAATTGCCAATTTGCTTGTGCTAAGTGCTTGATTAGTTAGCTTGACCCTATTCACCCCCCTCTAGGGTTCCTACAATTGGTATCAGAGCAAGGACTCTATTGTTAGGCTTAACATCCTTAGAGTAGATCCTTGTTATTTTTCTATGGCATCGTTTTCCTCCTACTCCTCCTCCGATAAAGAGGGTTTTACTTCTAGTAGCATAGACAATCATGTTTCTTCTAAATGCAAGAAATGCTCTAAGTGGAAAGCCATGGCTAAACAATCCTTAGAGATTCTTGACAACCTTCATTCTACAAATGAAGAATTTTCTGAAAAGGTTATTCATTTAGAAGAAGCAAATGAGTTTTTGAGAAATGAAAACAATTTTTTATTATCTAGACTTGATTCTCAAAACTCATCTTGTGTTTCTTTAAAGAGTTTGAATGAGGCTTTAATTTTGAAAATCAAATCTCTTTCCTCATCAATAGAAGATCTTAAGAGGCAAACACATGAGCTAAATCATTTGCATGATTCTTCTATTGACACTTTAAAGAAACAAAATGATGCTTTTATCTCTAGAATTGCTTTATTTGAAAAAGAGAATGATATTTTAATTGCTAAATTTGATTCTCTTACTTGCATGCATGATGATTTGCTATTAGAACATGATATTCTTAAAACCAAATCTTCTCATGCTCACTCTAGAGATATTCATCATTCTAGTATGTCACATGTTCATAATCATACTCATTCCGATACATGTGCACACACTAGTAGTAGGTGCTTCTATTGCTCTCGCATTGGACACATGAGCTTCACTTGTCCTATTCGTAGGAGTTTTTCTACCAATGCTAGAGTAAATAGTATGTGGGTCCCTAAAGCTAATAAATGTGGATCCAAGTTTATTTGGATACCAAAGTCTTCATCTAATATTTTAGGTGAAGCTTCTTGTATCGGGACATAGCACCGAGGAGCGTGTTGGTGGTTGCAAAGCTCAAAGGTCATCTTCCAAGCAATTGCACCAACACAAGCGTGGCCACTAGAGCCACTTTGGTAACATGCTAAACGATTCTCTTTAAATTGTTTATATTTGTAGAATCTAGCATGTTTCTCTTGATGTCTTGCTACTAGCTCACATTGATGTCCTTTAGTTGTCTCTTATATAAATCAATGTGAGATTTAATACTAGCATGCTTAGTTAATTTTCTTATTAATTCTTTTATCTAGCATGACTAGTTACTCGGCTTAAATGATTAGTTCACACTTGTAGTTTATCACTCATTTTCTATTAAGTGTGACACATTTAATTTATGCTTGCTTGTTTTCTTAATCTCTATATTATGAAGCATGCATATCACTCTAGTCCATAGGAGCTTGATTTTGATTTGAGTTAATATGATTTTAACTCCCCGTCTTTAAAGTTTTTGAGAATAGTTACTTCTTACCGATTTCTCCTTAATATGTAATATTTACTTTAAATCGGTATTTGTGAATATATATGTTTAGCACAAGCTTCTTATCACTTGACAAGTATACACTTATACTTCCTTTTTAACCTTGTGTTTACATAATATATTCATTATTGATTCTCATACTTTATCTTGATTATCTTCTTGAGAATTAATTACGTCTTTGCCTAATAAAATTTATTTATACATGCTTTTGATTTTGTGATGGTTTCTCAAATATTCATTAAGGATACATGACTATATTTATTAAAATTTTCATTTACATATAGTTCATGTATCGCTTATATTGATATCTATTTTTGTATAAATACCTTTATGTAGGCATATGAGTTAAGCTAAAGTTTTATTTTGATTTGAAGAGTATTTAATTACACTTGTTACTTTCAAACTTGTGCCCATCTCATATTCTTTAGCTATTGATTCATTTGACCAAATTTGTGTATTTCATCTTGAATCAATTAGCTTCTTCCTAAAAGCCTTATTCTTGATTATATCTTCTTGGCTTTTTGGTTGGCATTATGGATACATGTTCTTAATTATTTTTTGATCTTTTTATGTATGCCTATTCGTGTTATTTGTAGTTTCATATATATATGATTTCTAACTTTTGGTTGGGATGTTGAGAGAAATTTTTTATTAGTGTCTTGTTCATGACTATTTATGAAAGATCTTTGAGAATTTGATTTTATAGAGGGTCGGATAATCCGACGGACTTCCGCTAAAATCCGACGGATAATCCGATCAATTCCAGCAGCTTTGTGAGCACTAAGTTCGGATCATCCGCCGGACTTCCGCTGAAATCCGACGGATAATCCGATCAGATTTCTTGTTTTTAATGATCCTTCTTTGCTCATTCCTTGGGTTATGCTTCTTTTTGAATTATTGTTGCCCAATGATGTTTTTGTAGCACATGAGAATACATGTAATTGTTACATCATATTTCTCATAACTTTAGCTACTATGGTTTGAGCTTTTGTGTTGAGATTTTTTCACTTCTAGAGAATACACTTATTTTAATGTGGCTATAGTATTTTGCATTCTCTAGATTGATCTATCATTTCATTATCTTGGGTTAATCTCAATACTTGGCAAAGAGATTTATTTTATTGTGTTTTTATGAACATCTCTTTTGTCCTTTACTTGATAAGAGTCTAATTCATTTATTTATCATCTTATGCTCTTATCCTTGCTTAGTAAAGAGTTTCTAAATCATTTTGATCATTCAAAATGTATTCCCTTAATTGTGAACTCTATGCTTAAGCAAGTATTTTTTTTGTGTTAGTGACTTAAGAATTAATGAGCACATTTATCTTGTTAAACTCATTAATCTTATTTGGATTATATAGTTTGCTTATTTGTGATATATTATTAAGCTATATAATTTTGGCTCACTTTCACACATCTAGCTATACTCCTATACTTTAATCTATATATGATATGCTAGTTTACAAAAACAAGATTTGTGATATGCTTAATCTCTAAAACTAGTTTTACAAATTCTTTATTAAATCTTGTTTTCTCTTAGAGGTTTGTGATTCCTTGTTTTTAATCTCTTCCATAACTAGTCATTAGCAAGTCTCTCTTAATTTTCTCTCACTTTTTGAGTCATGATTTTATCGTATTATCATTTGCATCTCTTCTTGTTTATGTTTGCAATCATTTAAATGAGAATGACTCTTTTTCATATTTTTCATTTTTTTTGAGATTCTTTATAAATATGGATTTTGAATTTTCTCTTGATGAGATTCATCATTGGATCATGTTTATTCATTTGTTTACTTTATGAATGTTCCTAATGATTGAGTAGTCCTAAACTATCTAATTTTGTAAATGTCAAGTAAATTTATTACTCTACTTTGACTACTCATGGTTTATCACATATGACCTTTGCTATTTGAACTTTATTGGTCTTTCATTTAGAAGTAGCAAAGTTTGGATATTATCCGGTTGATGGGTACATATGCGATAGAACATATCTAGTCCATGCAAAGCAATAAATTGGTTGATTATTTCTTAATTAGATAATCATGGACATGATGTTTAAGTTTTATTTTTATTTTATTTTTGAGCTATATTATGTCTATCATCATGATTGTTCTTAATTGACTTTATTCTTTTTCATGATGACATTTTTTCAAAGGATTACATACATTGATCTATCATATTTAAATATGAGATTCTTCTATATAGACTAATGTATGCCATCTTTTGATTATATGTGCTTTATTGGAATATTTTTTTGATTTCTCATCTTTAGTGGCTATTAATTGGTTATCTCTTCTTGACTAAAGATGATATTTTTCGTCTTTTGACGATATTGTAGCCTTATATGCATCGAGCAAGGGGGAGAAATCCATAGTTGATTTACCCCTAGATCTTTTAGTTATATATTTTATGCTATAAGTGCTTTGGAACTATATACGCATATTTTGAGGGGGAGCAAATCAATTGTTTCAATTTATTTATACCCTTTAATATGTCGTATACCTAGTTCATCATGGACCCATATTTTCTTCTATTTCATATCTTATTGATTGAGGTCATGATATTTTTATTTTGAAGGGTTTATGAGAGTGTATGTAATTGTCCTTATTATCTTATCTCTCTCTTTCATATGGGTTAAATATGTCATCCTGCTAATATTAACTTTCAGATCTTATCTTGATGAATATTATGCTTTCGTTGATTTGGCTTTTCTTTCATGCTTAATTGATTTGGCTTTCCTTGTTGAGGACTTATCCAAAATTTATGATTTTTATCTACTTTGGTAGTACTTTGAGGGGGAGCATTCAAGTCGACTGAATTTCTCCTTCTCAAGTATTTTTCTCCTTTACCTTCATGTTTATCTAAAGGGTATTCATATAGCATGATAAGGTAATTGAGTTCAAATGCATGAACTTGGATAAGCATATAGATCTTGCAAATAATGAGATTACTTTATATCAATTGCAATATTTTACATTGATCATTCTTTTATTTTGTTCCACTATTTATTTGTGGACAATTATGATTATTAATGGTTTCTTTGATCAATGTTTCAAGTTTACATCTGTTCAATTGGTATCAAGTTTATTTATTGTCATATCTCAATTGGTATCTATTAGTTGCAATTATCTATTCCTCATGGCTTTTGTTTGAAATCCTTTATTTCATAGTTCTCTTCCAAAACTAGAGCAATATTTCATATCCTATTGTGTTTTGGATTTATTCCTTGGATTTCAAGTTGGTAAACTAATTATTTCTTGTTTTTCAAATACTTTTAGTTTTACCAACCATATTGTGTTTTGACAAGCAATTTTCTATTTAGTACTCTACATTTGGTATGTAGTTTTATACACTTGTCTTTACACACTTCTCCCATTGTTTTTCATTAGTATATCTTGATCATGATTGTCTATGCCTTCCCCATGCGCTGATTTCTATGCTTGAGATTGATTTCTTTTTATCTCTTAGTACGGGGGAGCCTATTTTTGATCATGTCAAAGGGGGAGAAGTAAGTTTAAGTATGCTTTTATAAGTAATCTAAGTAGTGTGCTTTTAGTGATATTGCTTATGTCCTTTGTATATTAGTGATACATGCATCTATTGTGTTCATACTAAACTTAACCGATTTGCCATAATCAAAAAGGGGGAGATTGTTGGCCCAATGATTGTATCATGTTTTTGAATATGGTTAATATGTTAAGTTTAGCACTTCACTATCACTAATCTTCATACTATCGCTAAAAGCATTTCTACTTATACTTATACCTTTGGTGATATGTGCCTATTGGTTTACATATTAGTGATATGAGCTTATCTATCTTAAACTTACTTGGGTCGCCAAAATTAAAACTATATTTTTCATTGTGGTCATTCAATTTAGTTTAATCATTATGATATCACTAACATTTATGCTATCACCTTAGCACTTATACTTAAACTTTGCATAGTCCTAATGTGCTTTATCTTATCATACTTGCTACATGTATATTGCTTTGTTCGTCTAACATGTACATGCAGAAAAGCAATAAGCAAGATCAATGTGGACATATGCAATGAAGAAATTATGGTGGGCCAAAGACGACGGATCCCACAAGATTTCTCTGAACCACCCGACGACATCTCTGGAGCCTCGCACCGGGGGTTCCGCTGCCCGGTCAGCGGACGGGGGTCGAGGGGGCAGCGTCCCTCGTCGGGGGTTCGGGGGCGAAGCCCCCGAAAGGTATTCAGTTTTCACAAACTGGATATCTTTGGACAGCTGCCGCCAAGGGAAAAAGCCAGCACCTATCAAAGGAAGAAGCCAAGCCATGCCATCATCATTTCAAGACTCTGAAGAAGCCTGCACCTGCTACAGTATATCTGGAGTCTGTAATGAGTCTTAGGAACCATTGTAAACACAAGAAATGGATGGCAAAATCGAAAGCTAGGGTAGATAATAACCCAGGACAATCTTCGGAATCCTGGCGGATAATCCGACGGATCTCCGCGGAAATCCGACGGAAGATCCGAATGGTCTCACAGAATACCTTCTGTGAGTGTTCGGATTATCCGGCAGAAAACTGCAGAATTCCGACGGATTTTCCGCTATATGACCGTTTGCATTCCAACGGTCGGATTTTACGAACGATTGATCCCAACGGCTCTTTTTATAGCCGTTGTACTATTCAGGCGGATGATCCGGCGGATTTCCGCGAAAATCCGGCGGATGATCCGTCAGCCTGAGAAAGTTGCATTATTGCACTTTTCTTTGCTTTGGTTATAAATAGCCTTGAACCCCCTTCATTCAAGGTTGATGCTTTGAGCCTAAAAATTTCCAAAACCACCAAAGCTTATCCACATACAACTCTACAAAGCCTTCATTTGCCATCTACAAATTGTGTTAGAGTTATTGAGTTGAAAAGTGAGATCTTCATCCTATTCTATAAGGAGATCAAAACCTATTGTGAAAGGTTGAAGTTGGAGAGTCTTCGTATCCAAACTCTCGGTTGAAGTTGGGGAGTCTTCGTATCCAAACTCTCGGTTGAAGTTGGGGAGTCTTCGTATCCAAACTCTCGGTTGAAGTCGGAGAGCCCTTCGGATTAAAGCTCTTGTGTAAGAAGTTGGCGAGTTCTTCGGATCCAAACTCGTGTGTAACTATTTGCTCAAATAGTGGATTAAAGCCGGAGAGAGTTCCGGGACTGGACTGCCTCTTAGGAGGATACCAGGATATATTGGGTGTCGGTATTGTGTTTGCTTCTTCTCTTCCACTTATATTTTTAAATTGCCAATTTGCTTGTGCTAAGTGCTTGATTAGTTAGCTTGACCCTATTCACCCCCCTCTAGGGTTCCTACAATTAGGACTGAATGGATTTGGGTTGAAGGCTGAATCAGGAAGTCCTTGGTTGGGATCGAATTATTTCCAATGATTTTAGTGTAGACTGATTTGATACAAGGATTTAGTTGGACTGCAAAGTAACCCTGTACTGAACAGGACTTGAATCCAACTGGGATTTAACTGATGGATATCAGTCCTAAACATGGACTGATACTTGATTGTATGCAGATAAGGACTGAGAGTTTGGTATATTTTGCCTTTGCAGTAGATTGGAAGTAATGTTTTGGACTGAAATCCCCATTCACTTAGATTAGACTTGCCTAAGAACCTAGGAACATTGAAATGGCTGAGACCTGAGAAGTCCTGGTTCTTTTTGTATCAAGCACAAGGGTTGACTTTGAGTTAGATGTTGGACTGTATTACTTTGAACTGATTATATCATGTCCTGTGTGAATGAATATATATCCTGAAGGTAACACAGGATATGGACTGAAGTCATGTTGCATATTAGGGTTGTGTTGGACAGTGTCCTAAGAAGAATTGCTGCTAAGTCTTGAGTTTAGAAGGAAATCCTTTTGTTTAAGTTAGCAGTCTTCCAAAAAAATCTGAAACCAAGCCTTGGTCTAATTTAGGAGTTCTAAGAACAAATCTTGTTGTATCAATTTAGTTGTGCATAAATACATCAATTAATTTAATGATTGACAAGCCAGGATGCAGAGTATAAGATTGGTTAGGTCTGGTATTACATATAGGTTTGAGACTTAGTCCAGGAAAGGATTGAACAGGCCCTGGTGCAGGGCTGATATCAACTATAGATAGGATGGTATTGAAACATGTATCATCTGAACAAGGGTGGGTATCAACCACTATACCAAAAACCAATTCTGTGCATAGGAGTGACTTTATAGAACACAAGTGTGTAGATAGATAGATAGGTTACCTTTTATTGAATCATTATTGTGGTAGTATAAATGGTAACTTATAGTTTATGAATAGATAAGATTGAAGTTAAAACAAGTTGTTATAGTGACCTTTAGACTAGAAGTTTTACCTACATTATAGACTTATACTTGTAACTATATAACAGGAAGATTTCCAGCTCCACTACTCTTTCTCGAGCACCCGGAGACAGGCAAGTATACTCCTCTGATTTGTTCATTTCTCATGTCTTCATATCCTTTCTTGTATCTCCTTGATGACACGATAGTTCACGATATTGTATGGTTTCATGTTCCATGTTTCATTGTGTCTGGGAGGGGAAATACTATAGATATGTGATCAAACCCTGTTACTACTCATGTGAATAGCTTGGGTCCCGTACCGTGCACGCGGGGCCAAAGCCGTACCATTTCATGTTCATTGCATCTACCCAAGCCGATCACAATCTAGATGTATTTCATTATTGCACATGTCAGGATTTAGGTTGTATTTCAGGATTCATGGTTGTATTTCATGTTCAGGTTGTATTTCATGATTCATGGTTGTATTTCATGATTCAGGTTGTATTTCATGATTCAGGTTGTATTTCATGCTCAGGATTCATACCATGTTCCCTGTTTTACTTTCAGTATTCCTATTCAGTTCATGTCTTGTTCTCATTTCCTGTAATTTACATTTATTCCTGTTTTCTTGATTCATACCATGATGTACATGTTCATTTCTCTGGATATACTTTGCTCCGCTCCTGAATAGGATATGTTGCAGGTGAGTTGGAGGCCTTGTGCAACACTTACTATGGTCAGGATATTGCTTTTCCTGCTGAGCCAGCTGGAGCTGCTTGTGACCTAGAGGCTGCAGAAGCCTAGTGCTTCTCTTAGTTTTCCCTATTATTTTCTATGTATTGAGACTAGCAGACTTCTTTCATTTATTGAATGTAATAATTAAGATATTGTACTTTACTCTGGGATACATTTTATAGATGTTGTGTTTCATTCTTGTCTTGATATCTGGTTAGTTTCCCTAGAATGGTATAGCTTACTTTGTTATTCTAATGACAAAGGCTGGGCGTGTCAGACTCGTATCCGATTATTCGGGAGCTGGTCGTGACAGTCAGGACACCAGAGAAGACATGATCAGTCTCTGTATAGATCCCGATGTGAAGAAGGAATAACAAATAAAGTATTTGTTAATTCCAAACGGCGTAAGCGAGGAACAGAGTTGGTGCAAATAAAGTATTTGGCAGCCGTCTGTCTTCGAAAAATGCCGTTTTTTTTCCAGAAAAAAAGAGGACGGCTAGGGTTTGTAGGAGATGGAAAGGCTAGGGTTAGACATGGTGGTGGCTAGGGTTAGGGTTTGGGAAGGGGGTTGTTGCTGGAGGTCGGAAAGGGGGGGTGCTGCTGCTGGTGGTCGGAGGGGGGGCTGCTGGTGGTCGGGGGGGGCTGCTGGTGGTCGGGGGGGGGGGGGGGGCTGCTGGTGTAGGTCGGCAAGGGGGGGTCGGCGAGGGGGGTCGGCAAGAGGGGGCTGCTGCTGGTGGTCGGGGGTGTCCGCTGATGTAGGTCGGCGAGGGGGTGTCGGCGAGGGGTGGGGGGGTCGGCAAGGGGGGGTCGGCAAGGGAATTTTTTTTTTGTTTTTTTTGTGGAGAGAGAGAGAGAGGGTTATGGCTCTGATACCATGTAGAAAATAATGGTTGGATAATTTTTATTGATGGACTACTTCACTACTTATAGGGAGTCTAGCTCCTCTACATACTCGATATTCCGATGTAGGGACTAAAAGTCCCTTATTGATTCTCAACAGAAAGATATTAAATTTGTATAAAATAATTTTAAGTCGACACGTAACAATTTTTTAGTGGAATTGATATTCATCATCTAATTTTTTGATGGATGAAAAAATAGTCTCATCACACATGTCAATTTTAATTTTTTTTATCACAATTCACATACGCCTATGCGTTCTTATGATGAGGGAGCTACAATCTTGTCAGCTTCCTCTAGGGACCGTTTGGATCGAAGAGAGTGAGCTGCAAGTGAACAGAAATATGCACTTTTGCTGCATTTGATCGGTGAAATCAAGAGTTGCAGAGTTTGGATGGAGATGGAGTTTGCATTGTAAGTGTCTTTTCCCTGACACAAACAGGGTGCTGTCACACGACTCTTTCCATTCCCCACCTACACCCAAAAACCAGCGGAATTCGGCTGTAAGTGGTGCGATTAATTTTACAATGGAAGCTTTGGTCACCTTCTCCTCCTCTCCGGTGGGCACCTCCGGCGCTGCGCTGCATCCGCGGAAATGGCAGCGACGGAGGAGGAGGAGCCGCCTCGGACCACGGGGTCAATCACTCTGGGAAACACTGCCACGGGCGGATCTCGATGAGGATGATCGGAGGAGCATGTTGAAACCTCGGTCGGTGGAGCGTCTCGCCGGTACTTGCGCGGATCCGGTGTGTCGAAATGAGGGCTTGTGCGGGAGAATGAAAGCTGTCATCACCAAGGGGTCTCTCGAAGACAGCCACGGTCGAGTTGGCAAAGATGGCGAGGCTGATGGCGTAGACGGCGAGGAGGATGACTTCTTCTCGGGGGAAAAAAAATTAAGAAGAAGATGAAGAAGAAGAAGAAGAATGGAGAAGAAGATGAACGGATGGAGGAGTAAAAAAAAAAGAGTGTGAGGAGAGAGAATTTGATGGCAGATTGTTAAATTTTGAGTAGTTAAATTATGATAAATAATAATAATAATAATTAATATTGTAATAATAAGAATTATTTATCACTTTTTAATTAATATTCAGTAATTTTGATGGTAATTAATTTCATTATAATATTTAATGTCTTTTTTTCTAATTTAATTATGGAAAATAAATTAATTATGGGCTACTATATTTCCAATTCTAACATCCAGTTTCAACAACCATCCAGACAACCGAATTTTTTTTTCTACTTTCAACAATTATTCAAATAACTAACTCATTTTTCTTCTATTTGCAGAAAATAAAAAGTACTCTACCCAAACATATTTTGAAAAGTGAAATACATTAAAAGTAAAATGAGTTACACCTTCATAAAAGTGCTACTTTAACACTTTCACGGAATTACTGGACACATGTATTTTAATTTTTAGGAATTTTTTGACTTTCATCCCACTTGTTAATATGAATTTGTACTTACATATCTCTTTTTAATTTTTTTAGACTTACATTCCACTTTTCGTCACAAAAAATATTCATTTTGTCACAAAAAATATTTGTTTTGTCACGAAAAATATTTTTAGTGATGAAAAGTGAGATGTAAGTATAAAAAAAATAAAAAATGGGATGTAAGTACAAAGTCATATTAATAAGTGAGATGAAAGTCAAATTTTTTTTAATTTTTAATTTGTTTAATTCTATACTTCGAGCCCAAGCCAGGTCAAAGGACCCACCACCATCAGTCTTCTTTTCATCTTCGATAATTACCACGCTACGTCGGGATCCAGACACGCAAATAGACGTGGGAAGACAGCGAGTGACCACACCGAATACTGACACGTACGGACTCCGAGATCCGCGTCCACGACCTCTAACTGCCACGTGGCCACCCCCAATAATTGAAACCTCCACTTTGTTGTTCCTTTGCCATTAATCAATATCCAGTCTTCTCTGCTCTGCTCAATCCCATCACTTTCCAGTGACAAACTTGGATCCGGTCCTCCGCCCAAATAGGAGAAGGAGAGGAAAAGAAGAGGGAGGATGGTGGTGACCACTACGAAGAGGGAAGATGGTGGTGACCACTACGAGTTCGGATACGGGCGAGCCATTGCACTCCACTTTCGCTTCCAAATGAAAAAAATTAGGAACGGCAAAAATATAAATATAAATATGATAAATATAAATAAAATATGTTAACTTTTTTTATCAAATGTTCAAAAAATAAAAATATTGAATTTAAAATTTTTAAAATTTTAAACACATTATCAAATTTGATTAATTAAATAAATTTTTATATATTTTTTTTGTCAAATTTTTGAATAATTTACATGGAACATGTTTTAAAATTTGAGCAATGCTACAGTTAGAACCAAACATTTACAACCTTCTTACAACCACTCACCCATTTTCTGACATATGGGCCAGATGGTGGCCTGGTCCACATGTCAGCAAATAGATGTAAGTTGTAAGAAGGTTGTAAAAGTTTGGTTGTAAACCAAACATTTCCCTTAAAATTTACATAAAGTAAGCAAATATTATAAAAATGTTGCTTATAATACGTGTTTTATTCGGACGATTGCTAACAAGGCGATATGCCAGTCTCTCACTTCCCAGGTCCTACACTCCCCTCATCTAGATATTTTCATTCTTTCAAAACTGTTGGACCGTCTACTTAGAAAGAACAGACAAGTTCATTAAGAACAAAAATATAGCGAAATATTTCCCTTTTCCAAAAGTATAGCTAGATCGGCGATCATGGTTCTATCCAAGGCCACGCCGATGTCGGAGGCTAACGCCTCGCTCCAGTGCACCTTCGCGTCGCGATACGTCCGCACCGCCTTGCCTCGGTGAGAGTTGGTCACTAAGAATTGGACGATGATGGCAAATGGGATCAGGTTAGGACCAGTACTAGTTATAGTAAGTTTTGCTTGTTTTGTACAGGTTCAAGATGCCGGATAACTCAATACCGAAGGACGCAGCGTACCAGATCATCACCGACGAGCTGATGCTGGATGGCAACCCGAGGCTGAACCTCGCGTCCTTCGTGACGACGTGGATGGAGCCGGAGTGCGACCGGCTCATCATGGCCGGGATCAACAAGAATTATGTTGACATGGACGAGTACCCCGTCACAACTGAACTCCAGGTGCGCAAATTTATTCCATGGTGACATTGTTCCTACAGTCCTATTTTGCCTGCTACATTTTTTCCCCCTCAGTTTGCGTCATTAATTTCATATCGTATTTATTTCTTGAAGTTGTTTGTTTGGCTGCTCTCCAAGTGGTTGATTATACGTTGCAAACTCTTTATGATGATTTGTTGTCCTAATATATACTAGCTAGCAATTGGTTCACTGGTATATATATGTTGCAAACTCTTTATCATGATTTGCTGTCCTAATATTTGCCAAGGAAAGTATATTTTGGCCGCGGTACCGTGGGCGTGCCCGCCCCAACCCCCAACCCCACAACTATGGGCCCACAATCGGTTGACTTGCCAATGGAGACGTGACGCATGGCGTGTGGGCCACAACCGCGGTCCCAGACCGCTGTCCATATAGCAGCGTTGCATGGAAAATAAGAAGACAACGACCTTTGAGAAGTTTCTCCTGTTCAGTTGAACAGGGAATACTGAGTTCTAGATGGTCTGATCTAGTCTTTTCCCCTTTGGGGATGTTTGGACGAAGATTTTGTATTCCTAGGAATCTAATTTCTATTTCTTTTCCATGAAAAACTAATTCAACATTTCTATACTCATGTTTGGTTAGTTTGGAAATATATCCTGAAAAATTCAATTTTCCTATTCACATGTTTGGTTGTTCATATCTATAATATAAAGCACAGTGGATTTTTGGTCCGACCCATGTGCTTTGGTTCAACGATGATGAAAGGACTAAATTGCCCCCTCTCTATAAGAGAGGAGGAGGTCCCATGTTGGGTGCGGAGCAACCGGTTGTTCCAACGGCACCCCCGCCTCCAGCTCCTCTTGCACCGCCCCTCCCTCCGCCGCCTCCGCTCCATCCTCGTCCACGCCGTCGTCGCCGACCTCTTCCGCAACCCCTTCGTCGCAAGCAGCCTCCTCCACCGCGCCGCCGATGCCGACTTTTCCTTCGCCGCCTCCCTTTTCTCCGCCATGACCAACCCCAACCCCTTTTCCTTAAACACCGCCATCGCCATCTTCGCCGACCCACTCTCCATCTACTTCTAAATGCTCCGCCGTCGCGTCCCTGCCGACTCCCACACCTTCTCTTCCTTGCTCAACACCACCACCGCCGCCGTCGCCACCAGGTCGTTCCACGCACACGCCCTCCTCCTCGGATTCCGGTCCGACCCCTTCGTGCAGACCGTCCTGCTCACCGCCTACTCCCGATGCGGCTCTACCGACCACGCCATGCGGGTGTTCTACGGAATGCCGCACAGGGACGTCCCCTGGACCGCCGCCGTCTCGGGCCTCGCCGCCCTCGGACGCCTCGCGACGGTCCTGCGCGTCTTCCCCTCCATGAGGCCCCACGCCGCCCCGAACGCCGTCACCGTGGTTTTTGCCGTATCCGCCTCCGCCGGGCTCGGGTCCCTGGCGCTGGCCCGGTGCCTGCACGCATACGTCGAGAAGGCCGGATTCGGAGGCCGCGTCTCCGTCCGGAACTCCCTGGCGTTGGCCCGGTGCCTGCACGCCTACGTCGAGAATGCCGGATTCGTGTCCGTGCCATTATGGCACGGGTTATCCACTAGTCTATAATATAAAGCACACTGGGTTTTTGTTCCGACCTATGTGCTTTGGTTCAACGATGATAAAAGGACTAAATTGTCCCTCTCTATAAGAGAGGAGGTCCCATGTTGGGTGCGGAGCAACCGGTTGTTCCAACGGCACCCCCGCCTCCAGCTCCTCTTGCACCGCCCCTTCCTCCGCCGCCTCCGCTCCATCCTCGTCCAAGTCGTCGTCGCCGGCCTCTTCTGTAACCCCTTCGTCACAAGCACCTCCTCCACCGCGCCGCCGACGCAATCCTTCCTTCGCCGCTTCCCTCTTCTCCACCATGATCAACCCCAACCCCTTCTCCTTCAACACCGCCATCGCCATCTCCGCCGATCCACTCTCCATCTACTCCCAAATACTCTGCCGTCGCGTCCCTTCCGACTCCCACACCTTCTCTTCCTTGCTCAACACAACCACCGCCGCCGCCACCAGGTTGCTCCACGCACACGCCCTCCTCCTCGGATTCCGGTCCGACCCCTTCGTGCAGACCGTCCTGCTCATCGCCTACTCCCGATGCGGCTACGCTGACCACATCCTGCGGGTGTTCGACGGAATGCCGCACAGGGACGTCGTCTCCTGGACCGCCGCTGTCTCGGGCCTCGCCGTCCTCTGACGCCCCGTGACGGCCTGTGCGTCTTCGCCTCCATGAGGCCCCACGCTGCTCCGAACGCCGCCACCGTGGTGTCCGCCTCCGCCGGGCTCGGGTCCCTGGCGCTGGCCCGGTGCCTGCAAGCCTACGTCGAGAAGGCCGGGTTCGGAGGCCGCGTCTCTGTCCAGAACTCCCTCGCGCTGGTCCGGTGCCTGCACGCCTACGTCGAAAAGCCCGGGTTCGTGTCCGTGCCATTATGGCACGGGTTATCCACTAGTATAGGAATATGAATTGTAGTTTCTTTAGTTTTTTTTTATAAATAACCTTTAATTAATTTCATAATGTTTCTGTTACCCAAATTCACATGGGATATAAGTTAGAATTATGAAAATAAAAAGGGGGTATTAGTGTCCAAATAAAATTCCCCAACAACATTTATAGGAGAGTAAATCTATTCCCAATGGGGGGCTTGGGTTTTACTTTCCCACAATAATAGGAATATGAAGCCCCTCCTATTCCCTACCCTCCAATTTCCATTTCTAGACATACCAAAAATGAGTAAGAAATTCAAAACTCATTCCCAAACCTCAACCAAACACCCCATTTGTGTCTAGATAATCAGCTATTTATTATCATTTGGGATTACCCTTATTTCTAATATTTTTCCTTCTTTTGCGAAAAATTGAAAGCAACTCATTTTGACCCCTTTTCCGTACTTGTTAGCATGGAAAGATTAAACGTTAGTCTTTTGACATTGGATCATCCTCATATATCAAAATTATATCCAACCAGCTTTTTTATGATCTTCATCCTACTTCCCAACCGGGCAATTAGCTGTTTGCATTTTATTGTAAAATTGGAGGAGACTTGGTAAGTTATAATCATAGTCTACTTTATATATCAAGTAAATTCCTAACTCACAACTAGGTGTGAGCATTCGGTTTCAACTGAACCGAAATAATTAAAATCGAATAAAATTCTAAAAATCTAAAACCAAACCGAAATCAGCCAAAACGAAAACCGAACCAAACCGAATAATTGATTCGGTTTGTTTGGTCGGGCTATTTCTATTGTTTAATGGGTCCGGTTCAAATTTGGGGTCGTAGTTAAATTATATTTAAAATTATAATTTTAATACACACATTTGTTGTATTTCAAAATTGCGTCCTAAATTGGACTAGTTGTTAAATTATCAAAGTCGAACTTCAAAACACATACATAGAATTGTTGTTGTCAAAGAATACACATTTTTAATCATACATAGAATTGTGGATATTTACATAATTTTATAAGTCTTATTTGGTTTTCGTTTTGGACCCAAATCCAAATCCGAAACCAAAACCGAATAAGAAATTTTAGTATTTTCAAAACCGAAACGATTTTTTTTTTCCAAACTGAACCGAATCTCTTATTTAGTCCTGTTCAGTTCTCGGCCCAAAATTGAATAATGGTCATCCCTATTCACAACGGAGGCTAATAAACTGTGGACACAGCCAATTTAGAAGAACCTTATAGTTGCATTTCCCTAGGAGGGCTCTTATGATCCATCTTGTAGAGTCATGTCACTAGAGAACATCTGTAACGGTAATGGCATGATCTTGGAGGCGATGGTTAAGGTTGTTGACCTTCATGGTGGCAACGGAAGTAGTGGTGTTGGGAATGGAGGTGAGGAAGATGTGGTAGGTGGTGGTAGTGATGACATACCTAGTAAAGTTGGTGGATTTGGTTGCAAGAAAATGGAGTAGAGAGAGTGTAGAGGTTTCAGAAGATGGCAAGTTGCATGGATTCTATTGGGCTAGGGAGGGAATGTTGGATGGTTGCTAGTGTTCAACAAGGAGTTGAAGACGAGGAGGGGCTTGAAATTGAGCCAAAGCAGAAACTATAGTAAGCGGTATTTTGGTTGGTGGCCCCAATCGGGAAACCGACTTTTCCAGAGCCTAGTGCGCACTAGAAACCGGCATACTGGTTCCCCAAACTAGTATAATGGTTTTTCCAGTGTGCAGTGTGCAGAAGTACACAGAGTTAATAAGAACAAACGATTTTACTCGAAATATCAAAGATTTAAGGCGCATGTATCTAATCCCTTATCAATATTTTCCATGAATTAATTTGATTGGCCAACACAAACAGGGAAGAAAGACAGGGGCGGAGCCAGGATAAAAATTATGGAGGTGCTGTGCTAGCACATAAATCTTTAAAGTTATCATGTTAATTTAACTTCAATAGGAAAAAAAATTACTAAAACTTAAACAAGAATGAGCCAAAAAAACAAAGTCAATATTTTCAAATTGTTACAAAAGAGGAAGCAAAAAAATATACATAATATTTAATTATGTGAGAAGGGAGATTTGAACTTGTAATGTCTAAATTGAAAACCCAAAGCAATATCAATTAAGGTAGCTTATTCTTTGTACATTAGAGGGTCAAACCAATATATATATATATATATATATATATATATATAATATATATATATATATATATATATATTGTAAAACTGTAAAAAAAAAAGTTATATATATTAATCAACATTTTTTTTTTTAATTGGGGGGGGGGGGGGGGGGAGGGGGAGTCGTGGCCCCCCTTGGACCCTATATAGATCCGCCCCTGAAGAAAGACCTGTTAGAACCATTTGAACAGAAATTATAGTTGGACTTGGATTAGAAAATACTTCAACAAATCTACATCGTCTTTGCATCACTTTTTCCATATGAAATCCAATAATTTTTGTACCCATTGTCTATCATATATGTCAAATTGTCAACATCTTAGCAAGGCCGGCTCTGACCTCATAGGGACCGAGGGCAAAATTTTAAAATAGGGCTCCATACATAATGTAAAAAAAATATAAAAAAAAGTTAAACACCAAGATTTGAACTAAGAACCTTTACTATACGAGTTTAACATACTAACCACTACACCACAATAATTTTGTGTTAAAAAGGGGCCATAAGACATAGTAGTTCTAATTTGGATACAAAATTAATAACATTTAAAACTTTTTTTGGGGGCGCTCATGATTCGTGGGCCCTGGGCCAGGGCCGGCCCTGCATCTTAGCAATAGCAAATTCCAATATATGACATTTCACAGTTCAGCCATCACGAATACTTTTAGGCCCTCATTTCAAATTGATTTGTTTTTTAAAAAATCATTCTTTGGCAACTACTGATGAATTGGTTTCAGAAGATTCTATTAGGAAAATCCTTCCAGCAAACCCCCCACACTAGACACTCACTTTCTATATGAACTTCTTGTAATGCATAACAACAATACATTTGTCCCTATATCCAACTTCATTCCCTATATAACTAACACCATTTACTGTCTTTTTTCTGCTCCAGAATCGCTGTGTAAATATGATAGCTCACCTTTTTAACGCCCCTATTGGGGATGATGAAACGGCAGTAGGGGTTGGGACAGTAGGTTCATCAGAAGCCATTATGTTAGCGGGCCTAGCATTCAAGAGGAAGTGGCAGAACAAGAAAAAAGCTGAGGGAAAGCCTTATGACAAGCCCAACATTGTAACTGGTGCCAATGTTCAGGTAATTTACACAAGCAGAGTCTATTCTCAACTAGAAAATAACATGGCCTTATTTTGAACAAATATTCTCTTCTTTAGGTGTGCTGGGAGAAATTCGCAAGATACTTCGAAGTGGAACTGAAGGAAGTGAAGTTAAAGGAAGGCTTTTATGTCATGGACCCTGTGAAAGCCGTAGAGATGGTGGATGAGAATACCATATGCGTTGCTGCCATCCTGGGCTCAACTCTAACTGGAGAGTTTGAAGATGTAAAACTGCTAAATGATCTTCTCATGGAGAAAAACAAGGAAACAAGGTAAGTAATTTTGTCCAGTAGAATTTTATTTTCTGGGAGATGTAATGTAACTATCAAATGTTCTTGTGCCATGTCTGTTGATTTCTTGAGACATAACTTGGAGCCGAAAACTTCAAAAGACACTAAATTTTTTTCTTTATATAGTAGTTTATGTGAGCAAGATAACTCACGTCTTCACCTTAAGGCTTATACCTTGATCTCTTATTAGGTGGGATACCCCCATTCATGTAGATGCTGCTAGTGGTGGATTCATAGCACCTTTCCTATATCCTGAATTGGAATGGGATTTCCGATTGCCACTGGTAAAGAGCATCAACGTCAGTGGCCACAAGTATGGTCTTGTTTATGCTGGAGTTGGTTGGGTTGTTTGGAGGAGCAAAGATGATTTGCCAGATGAACTCATTTTTCATATAAACTATCTTGGGTCAGACCAGCCTACTTTCACTCTTAATTTTTCTAAAGGTAAAATCTTTAATCTAATGTTCCTCAATGTTACTATGCATGCTTTTCATGTTGCTTTCTATTAATCTGTAAGCCTAATAAATATTTTAAATATTTATTTGGTCAATTCTTTGCAGGTTCAAGTCAGATAATTGCTCAATATTACCAGTTCATTCGCTTGGGATTTGAGGTAGCTATCACTATTAATCTCGAGTGATTGCAATTTTTGTGTATTCAGTGAGAGAAATCTATCTCCAGCTTAGACTCCCAAATTGTTCCCTATCTAGTAAGACAATTTTCTAGTGGAGAACTAATTGTTAGATCCATTACTGAAAATGTTTACTCCAGTCTCGTTCTTTCCCTGATTGCTATTCATTTGAGCTTCTTTCACTGGATCAAGATTTAACTTTGGTAGTCATTTCCATCACCTGGCAAGGGAAAGGTTCTAGTTATGATTTAAAAGCAACCTCTTGGCTGTTGGCGGCACTATGCCCCCTCCAATGTTATATCTTGAATATAATTTCAGCTCAATTCTAATTTCACTTCATTATGACATGGAGATGATCTATAAGTAGTTCAAAACGTGTTGAAAACTATCTATTGCTTGAGATTTTCAGTCTTAAACAAGTTTTGTAAGCACCTAGGACATGTAGTCTGTAGACGAGATGTGCTGCACCAGTAAGTGGTAAGGTCACTTTGCTTTTGTGCAAGTGACTCACCTATCCTCTATATATTCGAGTCTTTGAATATTCATTAGCGTCGGTCATTGAATTATAATCTGGTCATAAGCTTGTTTACATTTTCTTTAATACTCAGCGGTTCAAGTCCTAATCCTTCTCTGATCAACTTTCCTTGATGTGGATAGGGGTACAAGAACATTATGGAGAATTGCATGGAAAACACAAAGGCTCTGAAGGAAGGCATAGAAAAGACGGGCAAGTTTGAAGTGCTATCCAAGGATGTTGGCGTACCCCTTGTTGCCTTTGCCCTCAAGGACAGCAGCAAGCACACCGTCTTTGAGATAGCAGAGAGTATGAGGAGGTTTGGGTGGATCATACCGGCGTACACTATGCCCCCGGATGCAGAGCATGTAGCGGTACTTCGTGTGGTGATCAGAGAGGACTTCAGCAGGAGCCTTGCTGAGCGTCTGGTTTCAGACCTCGGTAAGGTTTTGGCAGAGATGGAGAGTCTCCCCAGCCGATTCACGGTTGCTTCCGTGATTGCTGAGAAGAGTAAGGATGGGATAGTGGTTAAGAAGAGTGTTGAAGAGATAGAACGGGAGATCACAACATACTGGAAGAACATGGTGGATAGGAAGAAGACGAGTGGAGTTTGCTGATGCTTTTTTTCTTTCTTTCGTATGAGTGTTTACTAAATATGGGTTCTTGAATAACTTGTTTACTATGTTGGCATGTAGATGCTTTGAAGGATCTATGCATTTGAGTTTTGATTACTCTGAGAATTCATTTTCTTTTAATCAATCTATTTGTGGCCTTAATTATCCTGTGTGTGAGAACGTCTAAATAAGTGTTCTTGGGTGGCAGTTTTTACAGTCTCCCCTGCTTGTATTTTGCATCCTCTTGCTGAAGATGCTTGTTCTGTCTGTAAATGAATATACTATTATGCTTTGATATTAATAGAAAGTTTGTGTTACCTCAAGAAAAAAGAAAAAGAAAAAAAAGAAAGAGTGTTTTTGGTGGCCATCTTAGCAGTGGATTATCAGTTGTCCTGATATTTGCGTTAGGTCGAGTTCTTTGATGGGCGCGGACGGCCCAGAAGTCCGGTCCGGTCAAGGCAGATCCGAGCCTGATCAAAGTAGTTTGACCCGGTCGGGTTTTACCTCCTCAGGCCCGTTTGGCCTGAGTCCGGATCAGCGCCGCCCCACCCACCCTGGTGGTGGTTTTACGAATGTGTTCGCGCACAACCGTTTGTGGGAACTATTTACTAAAATTTTCTCCCAATAGTTATATCACAAGGATAACAATCTTTTCGAGATTTTTATTCAAATACTACAATATTTTAGTCATCGATGAATTAGTTGCTTTAGAACACTGAAGCTGT
This sequence comes from Iris pallida, assembly GCA_029216955.1. NCBI lineage: Eukaryota > Viridiplantae > Streptophyta > Magnoliopsida > Asparagales > Iridaceae > Iris > Iris pallida. Next base: position 15,005,158 of record JANAVB010041219.1, read on the forward strand.
GCCAAAAAATAGTAAGAGTACGAAGAATTAAAATTTCAAGAGTTCAACTTGATTGACCGTCACCGATAATCACAATTAAACACCCAATTTTGGAGAAAATTAAGTTAATATTTAATTTTGATATTAAATAATATATTTAGTTACTTTTACTATTTCAAACTGATTTATTTTTTTTAATTAAAAAATATTTTAAAAAATATAGTATGGATCCTATTTGTTCTAACAGAACATTTTACTAGTCTTTTCAATGACTGTTACGTTGTTAAAATAATTTATTTCTAGTAAATATTATGTTCCTCCTATAGTAAATGAACACCCACATATACTAACGTTCCCTCCTAAAAATCAAAGTATTATATTTCTCCTCCAAGTAGATGAAAATATATTATTTGGAAGTATTTTACTAAAATATTTGTTATAAATGATAAATGAGAGAGTCTTGGATCCCATTAATTACACAAAAATCAGTACCTAACGCTGTACAATATAATAAATGTAAATTAAAAAAAAAATGAAGACACGAGCACTTTAAAGAGACATTTTGAGAATGACATAATTGATGCTAGACAAATAAGTTAAACATATATCCTTCTACTCTTTTGTTACGATCCACTCACAAATAATTAGGTACAAGTACGTGGTTACATATAAAGTACGTTGCAATATCGACGATAGTACACTACCAATAAGTACAAGTCACTATATTACACCATATCTCACATCCACAATTCAATAATCTATCGAGAAGAATATGATAAGAACTAAGAGACTAAAAAGCATATGAAAGAAAAATATGCACTTCAAACTATAATACACCAGAAGAAAAAGTAGGACCGAATCTCGATGTCAATCTCGAAGCTCAGTAGACCATGGTGTGTCGCCTAAGTTGTAAATTTGGTTATCCATTCATGATAATAGCAAATACAAGTATAATAGTAAAGCTCAGACAACATGATATATGTACTTGCACTAGTATAATCAAGGCAAAGAAAAATTATGATGCTGTATACTATACATGTTATAATGATAATATGCAAATAGTAAAACTAGAAGGGACTAATACACAAAACACTATCAAGAGGCCCTGGGATAAACTTTGTGTTTTAGAAAATATGATGAAGTAGTATGACTAACTATATGTGTACTCTGTATTTTAGAAAATAAACATTCAACATGTGGATGACCATGGGATATACCACAATCAATACGTGAGGTACAAGACTGTCACGACCCGCACCCGGTTTAAGGGTACGAGAACGTTGGTACGTCCAGCCTACGCCGCAGTGTCGACGGTAGAACGTTGTATAGGTTGTCTATAACATCTAACATCTAACAATATGAAATATAACCTGTCATCTTCGCACGGAGAAAATATGACATATGAAAAGTATATAACTCAATCACAAATTCTAAAGAAAGATAAACATAATAATTGGAAAGAAGATAAGATCTGAAATAGTAGCAAGAGTCACAACACAAATAAGTCTAGAAGTCTAAGACAATAATACATATCCTGAAATAATATAACAGATCAAAGTATATCAATCTGGAAACAAATCCAGCAAAACCTAGCTAATACTAAGTCACTACTGGAGGTGCATCATCTATGAGCATCGGCTCCACAGGCAAGTCCAGATCAGTATCCTCATATATCCCAGACCCATAGTAGGTCGTGTAACAAGCCTCTAAGTCCTCTGAAAAATAATATTCAGCCAGGATTGGAGCGAAGTATAAACGCTAACGACAGTTCTATTAAATTGACAAGTGCTATAATAAACAGTTATAACGAGGTACATGATAGATATCAAAACTGGAAAGTAAGAAGTACAAGATAAACTGATAATCATGTCATGGTATAATGTAGTAAAGCTATGCACAAGTAGTAAAGCTATGCTCGCCACACTAAGGCTATTCCATTTGACCGGCTATGCACAAGTACGAGTATAAAGGATCAGGCTGGCCATAATGGAAAGCTATGCACAAGTAGTATAAGATCATGCTACATCCTAAGTGTGGCGAGGGTGAGCTATGCACAAGCGAGTAAACAAGTAGGATTTTGATTACATAAGCTCTAATAACTACCCAATCCCCCGAATAGTATAATAGTTCCAACCATGTCAAGTTATGACACGTGATTCAAGAAGCAGCATATAATGCCCCGCTCCGCACGGTACATTATGCTGAGTCGTTGACTCGAAGAGTCGCGTTGTCCTGATTAAGTATCGATGCGAATCGATACAAGATTTACCTTGTCCCAAGAAACGTATCGAGTCGGATCGATAAAAAGAGTTACGTTGACCCGAGGAACGCATCGAGTAAGATCGATGCAGGTGTTAAGTTGGCCCGAGAGAAAGCATTGAGTCGGCTCGAAGATTCTAAGAAATCGAATCGACGCAAGGCATTAGTCCGATTCAGACAAGTTTAATTTTAGTTGGTTTCGTGTGCAGGCTATACGTTTATGCTGAAATATAAGAGATCGACATTTTGCCTTATTTGTAATAGTGTCCGCAAAACCAAATCGTCGCCTTGCCATGGACTGAAGCATAGGCACGGTAGGCTAAATCGCTTGGATAATTCAACGTAGCACAAAGTGTTCGAATGGCCAAATCAGAAGAGTTGGCCGTGCAACGAAGTTATGAAATCGAGCCACATCGGCTCGACAAAATGACAAGGCGTATCGGCTTAAAGTAGGGGGACTTTGACTTCTCTTTCCTACTCCTTTATGTCTAATAAAATATATCGCTGTATGCTAAGTTAACTTATCGAGACCACTGGCGTAGCTCGATTGAGAGACGAACATAGTGCGTGTCGAACATTAGATAGAACAATTGAAATGAAGCGTACATCAAATGTGCGAGTCGCTATGGAACATTGAATATCGGAAAGGTGAGCGCCTCGGTGCGCAAGCCATAAGAACATGGGATAACTGTATCGACAAATGCCTTAGCATACGAGTTATTCCGTGCCCCCGCGCACGAGTTAGTGTGCTAGAACATTGAAAGACTATTTTGGTGCGAGTGCCTCAGTGCACAAGCTATAGAATATTGAACACCCTATCGACGCGTGCCTCAGTTGTACGAGTCAGAGGAAAAGAACATACATTGAACACTAAGGCATAAAATATGGAATTATGGTATCGTGGCGTGCATCGCATGCATAACTCGAAGAATAGAGAACAATCGTGTCAAAGCGTGCATACGTGCATGAGAATCATAAAAGATGGCTTCGTTGCGAAGAGAACAGTTGTGGCATGAATGTGACGGAACTGTAGGATGTGACATGATGTCTCAAAAATGTTCGGGACCTTCGGGTCGTTCGTTTGACGAACATTGAGTTCGGGCATGGTGCCATTGAATATTGAAACGAAGAATGAAGTGAGAATACATTGAAAGAATAGAGAAATGCAAGATGACGTAAAGTCTGAGTTTCGGACTCAAGACTATGTTTGGTTGTATGAGTTTGACGCACACATTGCACGGCCGAATGGACTTGAGATATTGCCCATGCACAGGATGTGGTAATTTTCCTAGAATGAGTTATATTTGTCGGGACACCGGAACCGTTCGGCCTAGGAGGGATGAGTAATCATTGTTGGTGCACATCTTTTGGAAATGACTTGCGATCTGCTACTGATGTGATAAGCCATAATTGATGGTAAGTTCAGCGTCCTTCAGATACTGGGCCAGTAAACCCGTATGGAGAGGACGTCGGGTTATCCAGTTTGAGAAAAGAAAAGAAAGATAAACAAATTAGTACATTCCGGTGCGGATACGCCAATGAACTTCATATAGTTAAGGAACGGTGGGCCGAAAGTGCATGAACACAGAGATCCTGCACGGAGCACTTATAACATGACTGAGAAGGAATGAGGCGTATTTACCTTGCGTCGGTGCAAGGACAAATGCGTCAGTGTTGGTTAGAAGTCACAAAATAACACGAGATTGCTATTGGTTGCCTGCTTAATTATACGAATCAAAATAACATGCTTTCCATGATAACATGCTTACTACTTTCGAATATGCCATAAAATCGATCCTAAGGAGAACATAGAAAGATAACTAAATTGTATGCTTTATGAATTGTAAACCCCCTGTCCTAAGTTCTAAATATATTTTTCTAGATTATTTATTTATTTTTATTATTTATTGACTAGATAAATTTTCTCAAATTATTTTAATTATTTATTCTCCTGAACTCCTACAAATTTTTATTCCATATCAGGAATGCATCAGTTTCTGACTTACCTCTTTGCTGCTTGCTTATAGACCTGTTCAAGTTTTATATTTCATATCCCGTTATTGCTTATTTTTCTTTACTCTTAATCATTAATCATGTGTGAAACATCCTAGTGGAGTAGTCATTTCAATCTCTTTTACGTGCAATATATGCAAGTTACGTGGTACTATGTTAAGGGCTATTTACTCAAAAGTCATCTTCGTGAATTCATCAGATTCTTCCATTGTATATAATTCTTGACCGCCATGTTCTTGAGGTTCCTGAACTACCAAGCAAGAAACAATATTTTCTACTTTACATGTTATACTTTTGATGGCAGTTTGTTGATGACTAGTTTGTGTTTCACCATTACTCTTTTCACATGATAAAAATAATTAATCTTCACTTTGAAGGGCTCAAATTGTTGTTCATTTTGTTTGAACTAATGATTGTATTTTCATGTTGACACAACTCAAGGTTTAATAAGAAAATATTTCCAACATTTTCTTTACAATATCCGGCCCAAAGACTCAACGACTGAACCCGGACCCACCCTTATTCCTCCCTTATAAATAAGCTGCTATAGCAGCAATAGCTAGCACAGAAAAACCCTAGCCGCTAGTTGAGCCTCTCCATACCAGTTTATGACCTAAGTTTTTATGGGACAGGCGATCGACGAGCCAAGGCGAGCTACTCCTCCGACCTTCAACAATCACCGTGGTAGCAACGACACGGCAAGACTTCTCCTCGGCACGACAACTCGGTTACCGTCGAGGGCTCTTTTGTTATCCAGAGCTCGACGAGTTGTGGGCCTCGATCCCCGTCGATTAGTCTTCGGCCACCCCGCAACTGCTGCGCTCTGACCTCAGTGCCCCTGAGTCTTCGTCATCGCCATTTTCGTCAGCCGCCACGGACAACCAACCGACCGGGAGACGTCGTAAAAACCGTCACATGCCTACATGTCCCCGCACGAGTTGTCCTCACTTTCACGCCGCATGCTAGAAATGTTGTCTATGCCGATCGGACCAACCCAAGCCGAGCTCAAGTTGTTGTTGTTGTTCGTTTCTTAAAACGAGGAGGAAGAATAAGAATACGTGGAGCTGTGCATGCTTAAGAATTGTTAGGTAAGTAACTTTTCATTTAACCCTCTAACTATATATTAATTACATGTAAGTAGGAAGCATTTGTTAATAGAATTTTGAGATTAATATTATAGTATTGTAATTATATATGTTTAAATAGTGGTTATCTAATTTGTGCTGGAAATAACATAAAGTGCTTAATAAGGCTTCATGGTATTAGCAGCACATATATATATATATATATATGTGTGCATAATCTAAATATATTATTATAAATGTTATATGCAAATTATTTTCTTAATAGAACTATCCCAATAAAACCTTCTAAGGGCGACTTATATGTATAGGTGAATGTATACACTGTGTCGATTATTGATTGTATGACTTGGACTTTGGTAGATTCCTTGAGAAATGGTAGCATGTGCCTAGGATTGGATACGACTTCATTACCTGCAATCTCAGTATGAATTGGACAAATTTCATGCAAGTATACCTTGTCTTCCTCTACAGTTTTATTTACATGCATTGTATTTTATTTTTCAGTTTTGATTGTTTATGGACATGTGCTTTTCGTATTATATTCTTTTGAGTTATTTTCATTGCATATAGCCGTGTTCATGTTTGGTCTTGTGGTTCACACTTGGAGTTTCTCGTCAGTACCTTGCTTGAGTCGTGTCATAGAACGAGTACGTGTAATTGAACTACTAAATCCTTGATATTGTTTCCTTGGCACCAGAGAGTCCACTCAGGACGAGGGTGTTTTTCTTGATCTGTTTACATCCGTGAGACCACACTCGGGACGAGGATGTCGATTATTTGTACCAGAGAGTCCACACTCGGGACGAGGGTGTTGACTTGACTTGTACCAGAGAGCCTACACTCGGGACGAGGGTGTTTACATCAGAGAGTCCACACTCGGGACGAGGATGTTATACTTGCACCAGAGAGTCCACACTCGGGACGAGGGTGCCTTGCCGTGAACTAACCAGAGAGTCCACACTTGGGACGAGGGTTATTACTAACCAGAGAGTCCACACTCGGGACGAGGGTTAGTGATTAGTTCAAACCCGTGATTCCACACTCGGGATGAGGGTTTGGTTCTTCTATTGATCTCGTGTTCATTGTTCGCTCGGCAGTTCATTTACGCGTAGTTGTTCGTGTTCGTGTTCATAGTCACTTGTCGTGTTCCTATTTTCTTATTTATTTTCTTGTGCATGATAAAACTATTAGATAGGCATGTATATTATGTACCTTGCTATGTCCTCTGAGGACCTGATGATCTCTTCAGGTTTAGCGATTGATGGAGTTAGCTAGTAGTACGGGATGACGGAGGATTTGTGATTCTTGTAGGATTCAGGTATCATTATTACGTTTGTTATCCTTTCGTGCTCTACATTTCTTGTCATGAGTTATCCTGTTTATTGATTCAGTTTAGAGACTCTTGTTATTTTCTTTGGAGTCTCATCGGACATATATGCTAGTGGGCTGCAGACTACGACCTATAGTGTTCATTCATGTTTCGTATTCTTATTGTGGATTGAGATATAGATTTGTTCTGCCATGATTTGGCAGTATACCATAGCCTAGACAGCGTTTACGTATTCGAGAGGGGCTGGAGTCCGCTTGATGCGTAGCTGGCGTGGTCACGTGCTCGCGTCCAAAAAGCGGGTGCGGGTCGTGACATGAATCAATTCATTACTAAATGTCGGTTTAGTTAAAGTGGCTCTTTGATCACTGCAGCGAGGACGAAAGTACTAATCTCCCACTAGTTTTTGTGGTAGCCCATGCAGGTCAGAGCATATCGTATCGGTTATGTAACTGTACTGATACGAGCCTGCGACCTTGACTAGACCTTAGAAATCTCAATCCATACTGCTTTGAAAATTCTCCTAGAAATTCTCCACGTCCTTGAAAACTCTATATTTTCTCTCGATTATACTTCCTTGCTTCATGTACCATTGATTCTCGTCCCTTTTATTTCGAGGTGACGAATGATCGTGCTATTTAGGATTTATCAAAAATTCTTAATTTATAGTATAATATTGCTTGACTATTGAATATTTGGTTGTCTGATAGATATGTGGGGATTGTAGAAGCCATATGTCTTAGATATCTAAGGATAATGACTCTAGCAACTTGATGGAAGGTTATAAGTTTTAGTGACATACCTTTTGAGGAGTAGTGTGACCAAAGGTGGGTAGAAGTCTCCAAGTATTCGGAGTTATAAAAAGGCTAAAGAAGGTTATAGAATATTTTTGGAGAGATTAAAATCGAGGAGAAGAATTAGAATTTCGAGGACGAAATTATTTTTAAGGTGGGTAGATTTGTAGCTTCCCTTCCCGGATTTTTTTAATGTTATTTATTTGATTTAAATAGTGATTTTAGAATTTTACAAATATTTATTTAGTTAATTATTACGGTAGATAATTTTAGCCATGGTTAAGAATTGGAATACAAGACGACTAGGAATCATGGCATAGTTAGTGCAGTGGCGTGCTTTCACTAGTGTATTAGCCCTGGTAGGGAAGGCCAAGCCATAGTGACGTCCTAACTAAGAAAACCAGACCAAGTTGCGACTTAACCCTACCGAAGATTTTATTTATTATTTAATTATATTATTGAGTTTTCGGGAACCCGGTTGTACCGAACCTGTCCAGATTGGACCCAAGTCAAATCCAAGCCCATGTAGTCCTATAGTGGGACCAAATACACCCATGTAGACATATCTCAAGTAGGTGCAATGCCTATTATTGGCATATTAAATTTCGTTATTATTATTATTATTATTATTATTATTATTATTATCTTATGGGGATTATTTTTTAATATTATTATTTATTGGTTATATTATTTAATTGTCAAATAAATGAATAGGTCACATACCTTCCTTAATATTCCTTGTACATCTTAAGATTATTAGAGTATACATAATGGTATATATACACCATTGTTGATTTATTAAATTTAGTTGTTATTATTAATATTATTATTTTTTTATTATCAATATTAGTGAGGTGATTATTATGTAATATTATTTTATTATTCTTGGTTATAGGTTATAATGTATACATAGGAATATATAAGATATATGGATGCCTATTAAATACTTGTAAATATATACTCTTAGTATTAATTATAAAATAAAGTGTATATATAGAGTTAGGTGGGTATATACATATGAGTGTGCATATACAGATATGAATATATATGTGAGGATGTGATATATATATATATATATATATATATATATATATATATATATATATATATATATATATATAAATAAATTTTATATCTGAATTTATATATGAATATATAAATATATTATATATATGTACATGAGTGTATATATATTTATGTATATGTATCTACATAGATATTGTATATGTGTGTTTATGTATAAATGAATATATATTATATATGGGTGTTGTATATATATAAAAATAAATATACAAATGTATGTGTGTACGTATACGTGTATATGTATATATATGAGTATATGTGTAGATGTATATATAAATATACATATATGTGTATATACGTGTGTGTATAAAGATATATAAATATGTATTAATTAAGAAGAAATAGAATAACACAAAGGAAGCCTGCCCACCTGCCCATACGAAATCCCAGCCCAGCAGACTCGGAGCCCACCCGAGAGCCCATTCCCAGCTGACCCGAGCCCAGCCCCACATCAACAGAATAGCTGTCACGACCCGCACCCGCTTTTCGGATACGAAGCGTGTCCAAGCCCAGCTACGCATCGAGCGAACTCCAGCCCAACTCGAGTACGTATAAGCTGTCATGGTCATGGGTATCATGTCTAATCTAAACTATATCTCAATCCACAAGTATCAAATAAAACAAGAATGAACAAGTATGTGTCGTGGTCTGCAGCCCATTAGCATATTGTTCGATTAGACTCTAAGAATGATATGAGCCTATAAATAAGCAGAGTATATCATGGTATGGAATATAAAGCACGAGAAGATAATAAAGAAATAACACAAACAAATACCTGTATCATACATCGTAATCCTCTATCATCCTGCTCTGCTAACTAACTCCATATAGTCGCTAAACCTGAAGAGATCATCAGGTCCTCAGAGGACTAGCAAGATACATAAAAATGAGCCTTTCTAACAGTTTATTATGCATGAAAAAGATACAGAATAAACAAGCAAAATTGAGCAATAAATAAAGCACGAATCTATACACTGTCTACACATAGATGAACTGCCGAACAAGGACTAGAGAACTCATGTCATGATGTCAACGGGTAGCCGAAACGAATACTCAAACCCTCGTCCCTAGCGTGGACTCGCAGGTTTGAACTACTAACCCTCGTCCTTAGTGTGGACTCGCAGGCTAGCATCACCCTCGTCCCTAGTGTGGACTCGCAGGCGTAAACCCTATACTACTAACCCTCGTCCCTAATGTGGACTCGCAGGCTAGAATCTACTACTAACCCTCGTCCCTTTTGTGGACTCGCAGGTTAGCTTCAAGTTTCAAGACACGAAGGCACGACTCAATCAAGGCACGATCAATAAGACACAAGGCTAACTGTGAACACGGTCTACAAATCAATGGTACCAATATATGAATAGGATATGAAAGATACATATCAATAATATAAGAAAACTGGATAATAAATAAAGACAGTACATGTAAATAAAGCTGTGTAGAAAGCCAAGGTATACTTGCCTGGGGGTTGTACGAAGAACCGACAATGTAACTCCAATCAATAAGTCAGAAAGTCCAAGTCATCACAACTGTCTCCGAAAGCTGAAATAAACATTACCAACGTTCTTAGAATAGTCAAATTAGCTAGGATTGCCTGCCTTAAGTCCAATTCTGGACACATGGGCAAAACGGTAATTTCGGGCAAAAACGATGTCCGCCGTTGGACCCGTTTTACACCGAAAAGCGTGCCATAGTCAACGGTCTCTAAAGTCGTCAAACTACATATCTACGGATCCTATTTTCTGATATAAACCCAACTGTATGTCCAAAATTAGATTTCGGCGGGCCGTGCACAAAATCGCCCGTTGAGTGGGACCGTGGGGCCCACAAAACGACGTACTATTCAACTGTCTCAGAATTGGACCAAACTTGGCATACAGGACCAGAAAAATGATACGGTCCTGTTGGCGTAAGTTTCGTCTCGATCTGACGAGCGTGCACAAAGTAATTGGAGAATTTGTAAAGTGTACGATACGGGGAATTTCGACGGATACGCATCAAACTCGTCGCGCACACGCGACCAATTCGAGTTCCATCAAAGCCCACACGACCACGAAGCTATTACGCAGCTTTCGATGCCTTCGGTTCGCGACCACGTCGCCTGGTTTGGCGGGATGCACGTCGTGTGGAACAATTTTCTAGTTTTGAAAACAGATTTTTGCTAAACTTCAGAATCGAATAAGTTTTTATCTGTTTGATGAAATTAGAATCTACAAAAAGGGTTGTGATGTCCTATAGGTTGTCTTCAACTTCTGTGCATAAGGTTCGTCAATTCGATGAAAAGGTTGACGAAAAATTTGATGCCCAGTTGCGTCAATAATCGGAAAAGATTAACTGTTTTAATGCTATTTTATTTCCGACTTTGATTCGACATATCTTTTTATACGATGAACGAAATCGTGATCTACGGAGAGTAGGCTGTTCGTGTTCATGTGGTCTTCGCAACGAATCAATCGAATCGCGAAACGATGAAACGAGGAGAGAGAAAAATACCTGCGAAGTTGGAGTTTCCTATGCTTACTGCTGCTGTTCGCTGCGCTGTACACGTGCACGCGCGAGAGCTCCTGGCCTATTCCGACGGTCTTTCGGCCTCGAGGTGGCCGACCAAAGGTCTAGGGGGGCGCGCGGTGGCCCTGGTGGCGTGCGCGGCGTTTAGGGTTTTGGTTGAGAGTTTTGAGAGATCGGTCGACTCTCTCTCTATCTCTCGGGCTGGGACGTATGTTTTGCCTGCATTGTTCTTATATATGCAAACGCATATGTATTGCCAGTATTGTTCTCGGGCTGGGACCTATGTGCGGCTTGGTTGTGCTAAGGTCGGGCTGGGCTGGGTCTTTTGCATGGGTTTTGCGTTTTATTATTTCATTTCTTTGTATTCCTTATTACTATATATGTAAATCAATATTTTATCTATACACACACATATATAGTAAATACCTATATATCTAAATATATATACATGTATATATACACACATATACATAAATATATACTATATATATATATATATATATATATAAATACTTAAATACATATAAATACTTGTGTACTTATATATACCCACATATACATATACCTATCATACATATGCACTTCTATATTTACACCCTCAAAGCAAAATATAACTATATATATATACGTACGAATTTACACGTATACACACACATATATATATACATATATAATTATATATACATATATATAAATTACTTTATATACATATATATATTCACAAACACATAACAAAATAATAATAATATTTAATAATAACCTCGATAATATAATAATGATAATAATAGTAATAATAATAAGCTGAATAATACTAAAATGATCCGTTGGTAGTGTTGGGTGAACATAACCTACGCACTCCTCATTTGGCCCCGGAAAATCATACAAGTATTGTCAAACACTTATTTAATAATACTAATACCAATATTGTACAATATTTAATAATTAGAAATGCAATATCAAATTCTAAAATAATTGAAGAAATATTTGTACACATAAAATATGCCTACATGGTTGTCTTTGGTCCACTACATACCTACATGGGCTTGGAATTGACTTGGGTCCAATCTGGACAGGTTCGGTACAACCGGGTTCCCGAGAACTCAATAATATAATTAAATAATAAATAAAACTTCGGTACGGGTTAAGTCGCAACTTGGCCTGGTTTTTCTAGTTAGGACACTCCTATGGCTTGGCATTCCCCTGCCATGGTTAAAAACTAGTCAAGGCACGCCACTGTACTATCCGTGCCATGATTCCTAGTCGTCTGGTGCTCCAAAACTCAACGATGGCTAAAGTCACCTACCGTAATAATTAACTAAATAATTATTTATAAAAACATAATTCACCATTTTAATCAAATAAATAAAATAAAAAATATTCCAAAAAAATTCGGGAAGGGGAGCTACAAATCTACCCACCTTAAAAATAATTTCGTCCTCGAAATTCCAATTCATAACTATTCCCTAAAAATTAAAGTCTCCTATTATCTTAATCTCTGAAATTTTAATTCCTCAAAACATTTTATAATCGTCTCTAGCCATTTTATAATCTCGAATACTTGAGGACTTCTACCCACCTTTGGTCATTCTACCCCTCCAAATATGGTCACTAAAATCTTATAACATCAAACTAGTTGCTAACATCACTATCCCTAGGTATTTATAGCATATGGTATATCTAATACCCTCATATCTATTAAGCAACCAAAATCCAACCATCAAGCAATATTATACTATAATTAAGAATTTCTAATGAATCCTAGATAGCACGATCATTCGTCACCCCGGAATAAGAAGGGACGTGAATCAATGGTACGAAAAACAAGAAAGTATAATCGAGAGCAAATTTGGAGTTTTCAAGGACGTAGAGAATTTCTAGGAGAGTTTTCAAAGCAGAGTGGATTGAGATTTCTATGGTTTAGTCAAAGTCGCAGGCTCGTATCAGTACAGTTACGTAACCGATACGATATGCTCTGACCTGCATGGGCCACCAAAAAAAACTTGTCACGACCCGCACCCGCTTTTCGGATACGAAGCGTGTCCAAGCCCAGCTACGCATCGAGCGAACTCCAGCCCGACTCGAGTACGTATAAGCTGTCATGGTCATGGATATCATGTCTAATCTAAACTATATCTCAATCCACAAATATCAAATAAAACAAGAATGAACAAGTATGTGTCGTGGTCTGCAGCCCATTAGCATATTGTTCGATTAGACTCTAAGAATGATATGAGCCTATAAATAAGCAGAGTATATCATGGTATGGAATATAAAGCACGAGAAGATAATAAAGAAATAACATAAACAAATACATGTATCATACATCGCAATCCTCTATCATCCTGCTCTGCTAACTAACTCCATGTAGTCGCTAAACCTGAAGAGATCATCAGGTCCTCAGAGGACTAGCAAGATACATAAAAATGAGCCTTTCTAACAGTTTATTATGCATGGAAAAGATACAGAATAAACAAGCAAAACTGAGCAATGAATAAAGCACGAATCTATACACTGTCTACACATAGATGAACTGCCGAACAAGGACTAGAGAACTCATGTCATGATGTCAACAGGTAGCCGAAACGAATACTCAAACCCTCGTCCCTAGCGTGGACTCGCAGGTTTGAACTACTAACCCTCGTCCTTAGTGTGGACTCGCAGGCTAGCCTCTACTACTAACCCTCGTCCCTAGTGTGGACTCGCAGGCTAGCATCACCCTCGTCCCTAGTGTGGACTCGCAGGCGTAAACCCTATACTACTAACCCTCGTCCCTAATGTGGACTCGCAGGCTAGCATCTACTACTAACCCTCGTCCCTTTTATGGACTCGCAAGTTAGCTTCAAGTTTCAAGACACGAAGGCACGACTCAATCAAGGCACGATCAATAAGATACAAGGCTAACTGTGAACACGGTCTACAAATCAATGGTACCAATATATGAACATGATATGAAAGATACATATCAATAATATAAGAAAATTGGATAATAAATAAAGACAGTGCATGTAAATAAAGCTGTGTAGAAAGGCAAGGTATACTTGCCCGGGGGTTGCACGAAGAACCGACAATGTAACTCCAATCAATAAGTCAGAAAGTCCAAGTCATCACAACTGTCTCCGAAAGCTGAAATAAACATTACCAACGTTCTCAAAATAGTCAAATTAGCAAGAATTGCCTGTCCTTAAGTCCAATTCTGGACACAGAAGCAAAACAGTAATTTCGGACAAAAACGATGTCCGCCGTTCGACCCGCTTTGCACCGAAAAGCGTGTCATAGTCAACGGTCTCTAAAGTTGTCAAACTACATGTCTACGGATCCTGTTTTCTGATACAAACCCAACCGTATGTCCAAAATTGGATTTCGGCGGGCCGTGCACAAAATCGCCCGTTGAGTGGGACCGTGGGGCCCGCAAAACGACGTACGATTCAACTGTCTCAGAATTGGACCAAACTTGGCATACAGGACCAGAAAAACGATATGGTTCTGTTGGTACAAGTTTCGTCTCGATCTGACGAGCGTGCATAAAGTAATTAGAGAATTTGCAAAGTGCACGATACGGGAAATTTTGACGGATACGCATCAAATTCGTCGCGCACACGCGACCAATTCGAGTTCCATCAAAGCCCACATGACCACGAAGCTGTTATGCAGCTTTCGATGCCTTCGGTTCGCGACCACGTCGCCTGGTTTGGCGGGACGCACGTCGTGTGGAACAATTTTTTAGTTTTGAAAACAGATTTTCGCTAAACTTCGGAATCTAATAACTTTTTATCTGTTTGATGAAATTAGAATCTACAAAAAGGGTTGTGATGTCCTATAGGTTGTCTTCAACTTCTGTGCATAAGGTTCGTCAATTCGATGAAAAGGTTGACGGAAAATTTGATGCCCAGTTGCGTCAATAATCGGAAAAGATTAACTGTTTTAATGCTATTTTATTTCCGACTTTGATTCGACATATCTTTTTATACGATGAACGAAATCGTGATCTACAGAGAGTAGGCTGTTCGTGTTCATGTGGTCTTCGCAACGAATCAATCGGATCGCGAAACGATGAAACGAGGAGAGAGAAAAATACCTACGAAGTTGGAGTCTCCTATGCTTACTGCTGCTGTTCGCTGCGCTGTACACGCGCGCGCGCGAGAGCTCCTGGCCTATTCCGACGGTCTTTCGGCCTCGAGGTGGCCGACCAAAGGTCTGGGGGGGCGCGTGGTGGCCCTGGTGGCATGCGCGGCGTTTAGGGTTTTGGTTGAGAGTTTTGAGAGATCGGCCGACTCTCTCTCTATCTCTCGGGCTGGGACGTATGTTTTGCCTGCATTGTTCTTATATATGCAAACGCATATGTATTGCCAGCATTGTTCTCGGGCTGGGACCTATGTGCGGCTTGGCTGTGCTAAGGTCGGGCTGGGCTGGGTCTTTTGCATGGGTTTTGGGTTTTATTACTTCATTTCTTTGTATTCCTTATTACTATATATGTAAATCAATATTTTATCTATACACACACACATATATAGTAAATACCTATATATCTAAATATATATACATGTATATATACACACATATACATAAATATATACTATATATATATATATATAAATACTTAAATACATATAAATACTTGTGTACTTATATATACCCACATATACATATACCTATCATACATATGCACTTCTATATTTACACCCTCAAAGCAAAATATAACTATATATATATACGTACGAATTTACTCATATACACACACATATATATACATATATAATTATATATACATATATATAAATTACTTTATATACATATATATATATATATATATTCACAAACACATAACAAAATAATAATAATATTTAATAATAACCTCGATAATATAATAATGATAATAATAGTAATAATAATAAGCTGAATAATACTAAAATGACCCGTTGGTAGTGTTGGGTGAACATAACCTACGCACTCCTCATTTGGCCCCGGAAAATCATACAAGTATTGTCAAACACTTATTTAATAATACTAATACCAATATTGTACAATATTTAATAATTAGAAATGCAATATCAAATTCTAAAATAATTGAAGAAATATTTGTACACATAAAATATGCCTACATGGTCGTCTTTAGTCCAATACATACCTACATGGGCTTGGAATTGACTTGGGTCCAATCTGGACAGGTTCGGTACAACCGGGTTCCCGAGAACTCAATAATATAATTAAATAATAAATAAAACTTCGGTACGGGTTAAGTCGTAACTTGGCCTGGTTTTTCTAGTCAGGACACTCCTATGGCTTGGCATTCCCCTACCATGGTTAAACACTAGTCAAGGCACGCCACTGTACTATCCGTGCCATGATTCCTAGTCGTCTGGTGCACCAAAACTCAACTATGGCTAAAGTCACCTACCGTAATAATTAACTAAATAATTATTTATAAAAACATAATTCACCATTTTAATCAAATAAATAAAATAAAAAAATATTCCAAAAAAATTCGGGAAGGGAAGCTACAATAGCCCCAGTCTAATCCCTCAACCCATGCAACCGAGTCCCCAACCCACACTTAAAACTTCAGAACCAAGCCCGGCCTAATCCTCCCCAGCCCACAGCTCTCCTCCAGCCCGAGCAGTAAATGCCCAGGCCCAACCGAGCCCACAACCGAGCCCATCTGATGACAGTACCCCCCCAATACAGTGATAAACCACCCGACCCCCTCTGTTCTCAAACAGAGCTATTTTTTGCGACACCATATATAGGAACGAATAGGAACTCCTCGAAACCCTAAACAAGAACCGACGCCGCCACCACTCCCTGGCGACCCACCCTGGGCCGCCCAGCGCCGTCGTCGTGCGTCGGAGCCGGCCGGCCGAACGCTGGAGCGTGCGGAACCAAAATAGAAGCAGTGACAGAGCACCAACAGCGACAGCAGGTAGCCCCCTTCTTCCCCACTTTTCTTCAATCGTATTCATCTATTTTCTATTCCATCGAATCCTATCGACAGCCTACATGACCCCCTCGAAAACCTGGTAAATAGGTTGGGTTTTATCGGACCCATCTGTCCGATATATCGACACGAAGTCGAGAATAAAATCGGTTTAAAAACAGAACTATAGGACAGCCCCGACCCTATATTGGAAGGCCGATTCGGTCGAACCAGTGAGCGATTCAAAGAAACTAATTGAACCGATATTGAGACAACCTATAGGACTCGAAGACCCTTTTTATGGATCCTGATTTCATTAAGTAGGTTCAGAGTTATTTGATCCTAAATTTTAACAAAAACCCGTTTTCAAAAATTAGAAATCAATAAATTTGTTCCATACGACGTGCGTCCCGCCAAACCGGGCGACGTGGTCGCTAACTGAAGGCATCGAAAGCTGCATAACGGCTTCGTGGTCATGTGGGCTTTGACGGAATTCGAATTGGTCGCGTGTGCGCGACGAATTTGATACGTATCCGTCGAAATTTACCGTATCGTGCGCTTTGCAAATTTCTCAATTACTTTGTGCACGCTCGTCAGATCGAGACGAAACTTATGCCATCAGGACCATATCATTTTTTTGGTCATGTATGCCAAGTTTGGTCCAATTCTGAGACCGTTGATAAAATCACTGTTTTGTGGGCCCCACGGTCCCACTCAACGGGTGATTTTGTGCACGGCCGCCGGAATCCAACTTTGGACATACGGTTGAGTTCGTATCGGAAAACTGAATCCGTAGACATGTAGTTTGACGACTTTAGAGACCATTGACCCTGGCACGCTTTTCGGTGCAAAGCGGGTCCAACGACGGACACCATTTTTGCCCAAAATTACCATTTTGCCCCTGTGTCCAGAATTTGACTTAAGGACAGGCAATCCTAGCTAATTTGACTTTTCTGAGAATGTTGGCGATGTTTGTTTTAGCTTTCGGAGACAGTTGTGATGACTTGGACTGTATGGCTTACCAGTTGACGGTATTTTATTGGTTCTTCGTGCTGCCACCAGGCAAGTATACCTTGCCCACTATACAGTATTTTATGCATTTTCTATATTGTTGTTTTTTTTCTGTCATATTTGGTTCTTGCTTCTCTTGTTCGTGCCATTACTATTTTTCTCACTTTATGTGCACATACGTTATTTCTTTCCTTCTGTATATCACTCTAATTCATGTATAGGTCCTGATAGTGTTGCCTTGTCGCGAGTCATATTCACTTGATATGTCTTGACCTGTTAGTTGTATTTGACTTCATTCGACTTGACTGGACACCTGTATAGTTCCTTGTGACATAGAGGACAGTTACTAGGCATGCGGGCTATATGATAGTTTATGTTGGCCGGTAGTTCAGATGAGCTTCGGTTGATTGATTATTCTGTTGGCCGTTAGTTTCGTGCTACGATTGTGATATTCTGTTGGTCGTTATTCTCAGAGGAGATGCGATTGTGATTATTCTGTTGGTCGTTAGTTTCGGATGAGCTACGATTGTCATGGTACACTGTCTATTAGGCCAAGTGTTGAACATTGTCCTCGATGTCGCGTTATCATGTATTTGTTTAGAAGTAGAGTGTCATATTTCTGCCATTCCCTTTATGCATATTATTTACTGTCATAGTGGCATGTTTTATGTATCTTGCTAGTCCTCTGAGGACCTGATGATCTCTTCAGGTTTAGCGACTGCATGGAGTTAGTTAGCAGAGCAGGATGGTAGAGGATTGCGATGTTTGATACAGGTATTTGCTTGTGATATTTCTTTATTATCTTTTTGTGCTTTATATTCAGTACCATGATATACTCTGCTTATTTATAGACTCATATCATTCTTGGAGTCTAATCGAACAATATGCTAATGGGCTGCAGACCAAGACCCATACTTGTTCATTCTTGTTTTATGTGATTCATGTGGATTGAGATATACTTTAGATTAGACATGATACCCATGACCTTGACAGCTTATACGTACTCGAGTCGGGCTGGAGTCCGCTCGATACGTAGCTGGCTTGCTCACGAGCTCGCATCCGAAAATTGGGTGCGGGTCGTGACAAGTTTGCTAGCAGGTTCTGGGAATGCTCTGCTTGCGGTGGTGCTTCGCTTAAACGCGCTGAGGCATGAAATATCGTAGCGTTTGAAGCATGCGATCGCCTTGACGCTCGGACTTGCAACAAGATAATACGGCTAAGATATAGAAGACGTAATGTATGGAATGGTGAAATCCTTTATTGGCAAGAGAGAACTTGAGTGTTGTAGCCAATTTGGAAAAATCAGTTGAGGCTATTGAAAGCCTTTATAATCTCAGCTCATTATCAATAAAGAGAATTGTTTCGTATACTCCGTTTTCTTCTATTGCTAATATCAAATCAAAGATAACCATTTGAGAACTTGTCATCTTGCCATGTACGAGTGCAACTCCAGACTCGTACGTTATCACACCCCAGCGAGAACGATGATTCAGATAAAATCGATACGAGGACGAGCGATTTTTCGGGTCGGGGCGTGACAAATTGGTATCAGAGCTCTAGGCTCAATTTACTCAGGACGTTTGTTTTGTTTCAATTCCAAAGAGTTGTCTACTACCAATCAAATCACTCTTGACTCTACTCGATGTCGTACTGGATGTTCCGTACAATAAGTCTAATACAAATCGTGTAATTTTGCTGCATGTGTTTTGGAAATTACATGATGTTTGCTAAGAAAGTCGCAAAATATTTTGTTGCATCGAGTGCAACAAGCCGTAAAATAATTGTTGCTGCTAGCGCAACAAGTCGCGAGATGTGAATTGAGATGTTTGTTGCTGTAAGTGCAATAAGTTGAGAAATATGAATTAATATGTTTATTTCAATGCAATAGTCGATGTGATAAATATTGGTTGCATCGATATAATAAAAGTTGTGAAATGTTGATGTATCAAATGCAACGAGTTATGAATGATGCATTGCAAGGAAAATGAAAGTTGAAAAGTGAATGTGTTGAACAGATTCGAGTATTGGCTTTGAATATCAGAAATAAGATGTTGCACGAGATGCAACGGAGAAAACTGAATTAAAATGTTACACGAGATGCAACGAAGGAGACAGAATTAAAAACGTTGCACGAGATGCAACGGTTGAAACTTAATAATACGTTACATGAGATGCAATTGAAGGAATTGAAATCATAAACTGATAGAACAAATTATTCGGTTGTGTACCGAGCTTGTGTTGGCAAATGAATACATTGGCCGAGTTGTGTCGGATTTTGATTTATCAAAAGTTACGGTTGTGATCTGCATGATCACTGCGAAAATCGTGAGTCTGAATAGATGGTTGGTTCATACCAAGTATGATGCGAAGGAAATAGCTTGATTTCTGAGTGGTATACGCCATACCACGTATGCGATGAATGACTCAATTCTGAGTGGTATATGCTATACCACTTGTGCGATAAATTGTATCGACGCATTGTGAGAATTACAGAAGGTTTGTCCGCAACGAACGGGAGAGTACCGAGACTCGATTGAAAATTTATATGATGGCATGTTGATGCAAGTGTTCTTCGATAATTTGTTGGAACGATTGGGCGAGTACTCGTATCAATGAATGATACGTTGGACGAAAAATTTGTAAGTCGGTCGAACGACCAAGACTAACGAAACGATTATGCCTTGAAGCAATAATCGGATTGACGGAATAAGAAACTGAAACTTATAAACGAGTCACATGACTTGCGATCTTGATAGGAATATTGGGCGAGATAAATCGTAATCGAATCACACGACTTGCGATATCGATAGAAATGTTGGACAATACGAATTATAATCAGATCGCAAGATTTATGACTTTGGTGAAGTGTTCGTTGATGCAGGTAAATAGCGCCTAATAGTTAGTTGGTTACGTTGAGACGAAACTCATTTGATTACGACTGAAACACACAATACTTGGAGGGCGTGATTGTATAACTCGAGGGTTCGATGTTGGATAATCGGTAACTCGGTTACGCGATCAAAGTATAGCAGGATTCGGTGAATCAGAAAACGAGTTGATACGTAGTGAACTTGGAGGTATGTAATATGAACTAAAGTCGACGTTGATGCAGATTCAAAGTTGACCCTCGTGTTATCGAAATTGATATGACCTATTGAAATCGATACGAGAAAACGTAAGCACGATTTGAGAATACAAAACGGGGCAGGCCTACGATATCATAATTTTCTAAAATAGCAATACGGAAGTGTCGAACTGGTTGATCATAAACTTTGTGATTGATCAGGACGAGACTATAAAGTCATCGATGATTGTTTTGATGCGTGTAGCATCTTGGGTGTCGACCGTGGATAGAAATGTTCAAACTCAATACAAGTAGATGTTTTATGAAATACATAATTATCAACGGTAGTGCATGACTTTAGTCGGATGATAGTTGCGCATCAGTTGCGCCGATAGAAATAATTTTGTCCAGATTTGGGTAGTCGCATAGAAATCATCGAAACATGATTTGGCTCTGAAATAATATAGCATGGTTCGTAGTAACTGTCATTCGTTAATAATCCATAATTATCGAGCGTAGCTTCAGGGCAGCTGACCTTAGAAGACTTGACTGCCAAATCAAATTGAATATTGCAGACCGTAAGATGACCTTGCGGTATCGCATATAAAATTTGCATCGGTAACAAATATAATATGGTGCATGTTGATGATAAGTCTAAGTGATTTTGAGAATCGTGTTATACACAAGAGCGAGCGGTAAGAGAATAACTTACGAGTTATATCGTTAGATTTGGATTCACCTTGCAATTGAGTTACGTGAATCGAACTTATATTCGACGTTGCGAGACGGACAAGTTAGGAATTTGGCTAGTGAATTCCTACTTGTTAGGAATCGAATGTAAGACACATCGTAGAGACTTTGAGTCAAAGCAATTGTTGCCTTGAGCACCGTCGTCTCGAGTAAACTTTTGTGTCTGATAGATTGTGGCCTTTGTGCAATGTCAATTTAAAATTGCATCGGGAGAATTTAAGCACGGTGTCTAGGTAAGTGACCTAGCGGACGTAGTCCTGAATGTTGATGCATTTGCAAGTCAACAAAGGAAATCGTTCGAGATGAGTTATATAGCCAGACTTCGGAAATAGTTGGACATCGACTTCGAATGTAAGGCATTGCGGAGGATCGTTGTGATCGGATGCGCGACGGCTCGACGTGACGCATAGAAATAAACATATTTTTGGGACACCTTGAATAGGTGCACGATCCAAATCAAGTTGTATACTGAATTCAAATTGAGTTGCAGGAAAGACTGAAAGCTAATGAAAGCTTGCACAAGTGTTTGAAACGGAACAACGATAGTTGGGCGAGATCGTGAAACGATATGGAGAAACGCTTGAATTGAGTGTTGGTTTCGGTTCGAGGACGAACCTTATTTTAAGTGGTATATTATGTAATGTCCCGCTCTGCACGGTACATTATGCTGATTCATTGACTCGAAGAGTCGCGTTGACCCGATTAAGTATCGATATGAATCGATACAAGAGTTACCTTGTTCCGAAAAACGCATCGAGTCGGATCGATGCAAAGAGTTATATTGACCCGAGGAACACATCGAGTAAGATCGATGCAGGTGTTGAGTTGGCCCAAGAGAAAGCATTGAGTCGGCTCGAAGATTCTAAGAAATCGAATCGACGCAAGGCATTAGTCCGATTCGGACAAGTATTGATTTTAGTTGGTTTCATGTGCATGCTATACGTTTATACTGAAATATAAGAGGTCGATATTTTACCTTATTTGTAATGGTGTCCGCAAAACCAAATCGTCGCCGTGCCACGGACTAAAGCATAGGCACGGTAGGCCAAATCGCTTAGATAATTCAACGTAGCACAAAGTGTTCGAATGGCCAAGTCAGAAGAGTTGGCCGTACAACGAAGTTATGAAATTGAGCCGCATCGGTCGGTAAAACGACAAGGCGTATCGGCTTAAGGTGGAGGAACTTTGACTTTTCTTTCCTACTTCTGCATGTCTAAGTAAAATATACCATTGAATGGTAAGTTAACTTATCGAGACCACTGGCGTGACTCGATCGAGAGACGAACATAGTGCATGTCGAACACTAGATAGAACAATTGAAATGAAACGTACATCAAATATGCGATTCGCTATGGAACATTGAATATCGCAAAGGCAAGCGCCTCGGTGCGGAAGCCATAAGAACATAGGATAACTATATCAACAAGTGCCTTAGCGCACGAGTCATTCCGTGCCCCCGCGCACGAGTTAGTATGCTAGAATATTGAAAGACTATATCGGTGCGAGTGCCTCAGTACACGAGCTATATAATATTGACTACCCTATCGAGGTGTGTCTCAATTGCACAAGTCAGAGGGAAGAAACATACATTGAACACTAAGGCATATAACATGGAATTACAATATCGAGGCGTGCATCGCATGTACAATTCAAAGAATAGAGAAAAATTGTGTCAAAGCGTGCATACGTGCACGATAATCATAAAAGATGGCTTCATTGCGAAGAGAACAGTTGTGGCATAAATGTGACGGAACTGTCGGATGTGACCTGATGCCTCAAAAATGTTCGGGACTTTCGGGTCGTTCGTTTGACGAACATTGAGTTGGATCATGGTGCCATTGAACATTGAAACGAAGAATGAAGTGAGAATACATTAAAAGAATAGAGAAATGCGAGACGAAGTAAAGTCTGAGTTTCGGACTCAAAACTATGTTTGGTTGTATGAGTTTGATGCACACGTTACATGGTCGAATGGACTTGAGATATTGCCCATGCACAAGGTGTGGTAATTTCCCTCGAACGAGTTATATTTGCCGGGGCACCGGGACCATTCGGCCTAGGAGGGATGAATAATCATTGTTGGTGCACATCTTTTAGGTATGACTTACGATCTGCTACTGATGTGATAAGCCACAATTGATGATAAGTTCGACGTCCTTCAGATATTGGGCTAGAAACTCGTACAGGGAGGACGCCGAATTATCTAGTTTGAGAAAAGAAAAGAAAAGATAAACAAATTAGTCTATTCCGACGCGGATACGCCAATGACCTTCATATAGTTAAGGAACAGTAGGCCGAAAGTGCAGAAACACAGAGATCCTGCACGGAGAACTTATAACATGACAGGAAAGAAATGAGGCGTATTCAACTTGCGTCGGTGCAAGGATGAATGCATCAGTGTTGGTAAGAAGTCACGAAATAATACGAGATTGATATTGGTTGCCTGCTTACTTACGCGAATCAAAATAACATGCCTGCCATGATAACATGCTTACTACTTTCGAATATGCCATAAAATCGATCCTAAGGAGAACATAAAAAGATAACTAAATTGTATGATGTATGAATCAATTCATTACTAAGTGTCGGTTTAGTTAAAGTGGGTCTTTGATCAGTATAGCGAGGATGAAAGTACTAATCCCCTACTAGTTTGCTAGCAGGTTCTGGAAATCGTCTGCTTGCGGTAGTGCTTCGCTTGAACGTGCTGAGGCATGGAATGTCGTAGCGTTTGAAGCGTGCGATCGTCTTGACGCTCGGACTTGCAACATGATGATGCGGCCAAGATATAGAAGGCTTAATGTGTGGAACGGTAAAATTTTTTATGGGTAAGAAAGAACTTGAGTGTTGTAGCTAATTTGGCAAAATCAGTTGGGGCTATTGAAAGCTTTTGTAATCTCAGTTCATTATCAATAAAGGGAATTGTTTCGTATACTCCATTTTCTTCTGTTGCTAATATCAAATCAAAGATAACCGTTTGAGAACTTGTCATCTTGTCTTGTACGAGTGCAACTCCAGACTCGTACGACATCATGCCCCAGCGAGGACGAAGATTCAGATAAAATCGATACGATGAAGAGCGATTTTTCGGATCGGGGCGTCACAGCAGGGGGCCAGCCCACTCTAAAATTGGTATTTATACAAGTACATGAACAATAACAAGAAAGTACCAGTATACGAGGTTAAACCGGGAATAACATCTCATGACGAGATACAACGTGTACTAGTCTGTGTATCCTCGTGTCAGAAGTCAAGTAAAATAATACAACTAAATATATATAGAAAGTATCAAAGCAATAAAAACTATCAGAGAATGTACTCGCCTGCGGTCCTGAGCAGTAAATGTGAATCGAGGTTCAAAGTGGAGTCACACTATATATGAGATGCATTCGTTAATTGGTGTTTAATTGTGTTAAACATGGATATCTAGTGTGTCATATGCAAATCTAAATCAATTCGAGGTCAGACTAGGCTTCTGGGGTCAAACAGGTCAGTTTGACTTAAATGTTGACTTTTAGGGTCAAACTAGTCAACCTTGGTCAAATTAGGTCAAAACTAGGTTTTTAGGCTATAATCTTGTCATTCCAAGGCAAACCAAACTATACTAGGCTATTCTAGTATTTACTTAGGTAATTTACCTAATATAGGGTATCTTGAGATACCCTATCTATTTATCCCTTACCCTACACATTACCTAAACTAATACCCATAGGTAAAACCCTATCTAGTGTCCATGAATCTCATGTCTACTAGTAAGTAACCCTTACCCTATACATGACCTAAACTAATACCCATAGGTAAAATCCTATATAATGTCCATGTATCTCATGGATACTCGCAAGTAACCCTTACCCTATACATTAACACAATACCTAGCACTTTACCCTTTTTCAATACTTTAACATAAATTTACCTACCTATATGTAATATCCTATTACCTATTACCTATGTTATAGCTTATGATACAATACCCTTTACCCTATACCTTAGTTACCTAACACATTTTCCTACTCAACTATTCTTGAACATTCATCATATTCCCTATACCTTAACTCACGGTAAACTCAATGCCCTAACTCAAATCACCCTATTTCACATGTTACCTAACACATTTCCTACTCAACTCTCACATTACCTACTCATATGTAATCTCTCACACATGTAGGTACAACACACATGTACTCTCCTCTCTCACACACATAGGTGTTCCACCTACACACATAGATGTTCTACCTACACACGCACTCACATTTAATTCACCTACACATGCACTAACACACTCACACATGTGTGCAATGGCTGCACAGGGAGTTTTCTTCCAAAACCATGCTGTGTAGGACACACATGATCAAGTCCTTCTGTTGTTGCTTTTGATAAGATGCTGCTGTTGCTGCTTTTTGATGTTGCTGCTGCTGCTTTTGATAAGCCGTTGTTGCTGCTTTTGATGATGTTGCTGCTGCTTTTGATGATGTTGCTACTTTTGATAAGCTACTGTTGTTGTTGTTGTTTTTCCTTTCTCTACCTATACACAACACCTTGTCACATGTGCACCTACACAAGACACTCCCACATCACCCTCTCTAGACACACACTACTCACTCACAAACACCACACTCTCTATCACACATGTAGACACACTCCTACTATATACACACATACACTCATATGTAAAATATAATACAACACCCTATCCACATATATAGGGACACACACATAGACATATAGGCACACACCCCTATACATATAGATACACACACACACAAACACACACACACTTGTAGGTGTATCCATATCCCTACACATTACCTTACTCAACTAGAGATACACCCATATATGTCCTATTGATACACACACCCTATTTACATAGATCCTGATACACATATATGTAAAATATATTTAGGTGCATGTGTTGTCACACACACACACAAGACATATACATGCATATACACATATATCCAAATCTAACCGTACGTATCATGAGATATCATGACACCATACTGTTGGCACATTTTATTTTGAGTAATTAACAGCATCTTCGTAGTTTAGTCTTCTGTTCTTCAGATTCAAACATTCTCAGAAGATCTACTACATGGAGTTCTTCCGTTCAAGAGCTTTCTCCTTCTTTCTTGAAGACTGTAGCAGTTACCGGCGTTCCCAGCATAAGACGACGTCTTCCTGCTTAGAGTCTTCGAGTCTGTACTGGTCTAGGTATATCTGTAAACACCTAAGGACGGATGACAGTAAAAAGAACAAGTCAAAAATCAAATAGCTACAGAGCGGCATACCGGCGGTATGCTTCGGCATACCGACGGTATACCATTTTTAGTATACAGAAAGTTGCTGTGACAAATAGTCGGCATACCGGCGGCATGCTTCGGCATACCGGCGGTATACCGCTTTTCTTGTCCAGAAAGTTGCTGTGACAAATTGTCGGCATACCGACGGTATGCTCCGGCATACCGACGGTATACCGTTTTTAGCAACCCAAAAGTTGCTGTGACAAATTGTCGGCATACCGACGGTATGCTCCGGCATACCGGCGGTATACCATTTTTAGCAACTCAAAACTTGCTGTGACAATTGTCGGCATACCGGCGGCATGCTCCGGCATACCGGCGGTATACCGGGTTTCAAATATTTGGTTTTCGAATTGCTTTGACCAGCATTAATGGCCGCATTTAATGCTCTCAAACGGTCATTAATATGACCGTTACTATTTGGCCGGTATACCGACGGTATGCCGCTGCATACCGACGGCATGCCGATCTGTCTGTATTCAGAGCATTAAATGCCACCAACTCTTGGTTCTCCTATAAAAGAAAGCTCTCTCTCTCTTGAGCTTTCTCACCTACTCTTCCATAAATTTTCCAACAACCAAGAGCTCCACCATTAATACTCTTCCAAGCTTTTCATTGTCATCCTCTCCCAAAGTGCTAGAGTATTAAAGAGTTGTACATTTCGATCTTCACGTGTTAGAAGATCAACAAGTTCTCATTCTCTTTTGTTTGAAGTTGGCGAGCCTTCGTAAGAAAACTCGTGTGTAGAAGTTGGCGAGTCTTCGGATCCAAACTCGTGTTGAAGTTGGCGAGTTCTTCGGATCCAAACTCGTGTGTACTATTTGGTAAAATAGTGGATTAAAGCCCGAGAGAGTTCCGGGACTGGACTGCCTCAAAAGAGGATACCAGGATACATCCTTGCGTTTGCGTTTAATCTTTCTACTCTTTACTTTCAATTGTCTTTATTGCATCAATTGTTGTAGTTAATTTTTAATTTCCCTATTCACCCCCCTCTAGGGTTTTACACACACCATGTATCCTATTTAGGACACGTATCCCAAATCTTGGGGACACGTGTCAAATACTTGATGCACAAGCTTGTAATACATCCAAGAAACTCTATCAGACCTTGTCCAAATCCTAACAAACTTTATAGGCAAGCCTAAAATGACAATTAGAAGCTAACTAGAGTGGTGTCTAGCTAGTGCAATATATTATGTAAAATGTGACATATTTTGAGAAGTGTCGGAGTAAAACTCCCAAATTGATCTCGTGTCCTAGTGTAACATGACACAACTCATTGGTATCCATATGTGGACATATTTCTAGCCTTATTACTATTCATATGTCCATTTAGCCTATGAAACAATACGATAAACACTTGGTGTTCTATTCTCGAATTTTTCCAAAAATGACACAAAAAATCTATATAACTTCTACCAAAATGATGATTAGAGCCTTGCTCTTCTCCCTAAGGGTACCCCTAGTCCATGGATGAGTTTCTAATAGTGTCATGCATAAAAATAGTATCTAAACTAGGAGAAAAGACTAGTAGTATACCTATTGGGAGATGGATTCCCAATATAGTATCCAAGTGGACACAAATATGAAGTAGGACACAATTCCTCAAGCTAATGGCCTCCTCTACTTGTGCTCCTTGGTATCCAAGCTTCTAGGCTTCTTGAGTGAAGAATAGAAGAAGATTTGAGAGGGATTTGGAGTGGTTTTGGTGGAAGAATGAATGAGTTTTTGGAAGAGCACCAAAACTAGGATTTTGAGCTCCAAAATAAAGAAGTGGAATAATGTAACCTCTCTCCTATTGTGGCTGGTCATATGAGCCATAATCTTCTATTTGAAAGGTCCATAATGCCCCTCTAGGTTTTCATGAAGGTTTAGTTAACTTATGGAAGCTTTTAGCCTAAGTTGGTAACTAGTTCTAATCATTTTCATGACCTATTATGACTTAAATGAGTCTAATTATGTCCAACCAAAAATGTAAGTCCAAGTGTCATGACAAGTCCAAATAGGTCCGCTAATCAAGGGTCCAATAAATATGCTAGTCTACCAATAAATGCAATCATCATATTTAATTAATTAAATAAAAAAATATACTATATAAATAAATATAAAATGATAAAAATATTCCTATCTGGAAATATGGTAGTGACAATCCAACCCTCTTAGAAAATTTTGCCCTCAAAATTTAAGTTGGTTGTACCCTTCTCTTGGTCAAGCCCCCATTCCAAACTAAATCATACAAGCACACAAAGTAAAGAGATCAGTAGCTATTGCCATATGCATGGTTATGATCTATGTCTGTCATGATATTGCAGTCTCTATCAAGGTTACTGCTAATTACACTATAACACAGCATTACTAATTTGGCAGTAAAATACTACAGCATCACACATAATAATGGATGGAAGGGAGGAAAAGAAACTCAAAACCTACTAACCAAACTCCTGTAGTATCGGTTCCTCGTCGCAAAAGTCCTGCCCGGCTGGGGTGTTTTCCTGTGCTAGTGCAGGACAATTTGTGGTGCCTTGGGTAGCATAGCTAGACTTCTTACCTACCTCTGATACTTACTCTTGTTATTCACTAACGTTAATCTAGCTAAAATACTTGATACACGGGATTACCTTGTCTAATACTACTGATATACTATGGTTCTAGGCCATGGACATACTAAACTCACTGGCACACTATCCAGGATACTATACTACATTTATAGGATACTATCTTCTATTATTTGTCTCAGTTCCTCAATCACCTAAAAACTGCTTAACTCTTCTTCTTGCGATGAACACTAGTATACACCCACAATCATGCACTCTATTGATACACCCTTATCTATCTAAAATATTCTCTCTAGGGTGTCTACCTAAGTCTTAACACTTTCTACATAAGGTAGTAACTCATACATATGGTACTTGGATGGTATTCTCATACTAGGCTACTCATGTCTCTCCTTTATACTAGCCACTAAAATGTTTGTGCCTAAACCTCTATAATACTTGAGATACTCTGGCTCTTGCTACTAGGGTACCCCTTCTATTCTGGTACATGGTGCAAACTCATACTCTAACACTTATCAATCACTCTTGGGTTGTTATTTATGATTAGTTATCAAATTACATACACAATTACTTCCTAACCATTATGACACCATGACATCTCTTGTACCCTTATACTTATCATACTACTCCCTGATACATACAACTTCTATACCCAAACTAGCAAGGTATTACACCTACTAACTTACCATTATATAGATTGTCCCTCTTCTTTATCGTCTGGACCACTTGTACTCTTACTTCTAAGTACTCCTTCATCCATGTTAACTGATACACACATCCAATATTATCACATAAGATAATTACTGACATTAGCACATTACTCAACTAATCCTTGATATACCCTGGATACGATTACTCTCTAGGAACATAAACACTAGCTTTCTAACTATACACCACATCTGTACTTAATGTTCTAGGACACTAACTTCTTAATACTCACAATAACTCATTACAACACTACTATCATTCCAGATACTAGTTTCCTCATTAGATCACCCATGCCTTTTTTTTGACTCATGCACTTAATATTTTCTGCCTCAATATCAGGTGATATACCCATGACAAGTCCTACTACTTTAGCACCATACATTTCAATATTGCCACATTCTCCTATACATTTATGGGTACCACTCTACTATGGTACACTCACTGATCCATTCATGAATATACATTCTCCTCCTTATGGCACAACTAAGTGTCAAGCACCAATAGAATAGTAAGGCTCAAATTTTTTTATGATACTCCCTAGCTACTTAGCTCACTCAACATCCATCTAAAACATGCATGATGACACCGATACCAACTCTTGGAATCACAACAGATATTCTACTCTTCCATCTACCATTGGTACCTATACTAGCTATACTAACACTTTCATGATAACTATTTCTAGAAAGGTGCTGCTGTCACCCCCAGTTTTCAAATTATGGATATTTTCGTCATTTTTCAAGTTTTATAATTTTTAGGAATTTTTATTTATTTTATGTGATTTTTTGGGATTTATTTGGTTTGGTTTAGATTTTATCCAATTCGGACTCAAGTTGGAGACCCGGGTAGCCTGGACCCTAGTGGGACCCACATACTAGCTGGGCTTGGCCTACATACCATCCTAATTAGGCTAGAAACCATAAACCCTATTTCCATGGCTTAATTAGTCATTTTAGAGCTTAATTAGTTGATTAAATTAGACCGAAACGAACCGAACCAAACCCGAACCAATTAAACCTAAGTCTAATGGGTTTGGAGGGTTATTGGATCTCACCCAAACCCAATAACCCCCCACACCATGGCCGGCCAAGTAGGGGAGCACCCCCTTTGCTTCATCATAAAGTTAACACACACTCTCTCTCTCTCAAATTCAGTTTCTTTCAAAGCTTCTTTCTTCCTCAAGCAACCAAGTTTTAGGTATGCATTTATTTCCCTATTTATTCCTCTTTAGCACTTATTGCCTTCACAATAGTTTTAGAGGAGGTGATTCTCCACACTTTGTCCCTAGAATTTATTAGGTTTCCCAAAATCTAGGTTAGAGAATTTATTTGGGAGTTTTCTAACTAGAGTGGTATATACATATATATATGTATATATATATATATATGTGTATGAATATATGTATATTGATATGTATTTGGTGTCATGAGGAATGGTGGTGGTGTGTGAGAGTGGTAGGGAGTGTGTGTGTGCTTGTGTGAGTGTGTGTGAGAGAGTGTGAGAGGGTGGTGTGTGTGTTTGAGTGGTATGTACATAAATATGTATATATATATATATATATATATATATATATATATATATATATATATATATATATATATATATATATATATATTTGTGTGTGTGAGTGTAGAGGAATGAGAGTGATGGTGTTTGTCATGAGATGGTGGTGAGGGTGTGTGTTTGTGAGTGTGTGAGTATTTGTGTGTGTGTGTCTATATATATATATATATATATATATATATATATATATATTTTTTTTTTTTTTTTTTTTTTTTTTTTTTTTTTTTTTTTTTTTTTTTTTTATATATATATATATATATATATCTATAGGTGTGTATATATATATTTATATATATATATATATATATATATATATATATATATATATATATATATATATATATATATATATATATATATATATATATATATAAGGATATGTGGATATGTATTTATATATATATAAATGTGTGTGTGTATGTATATTTACATATGGATGTGAGTTTTTGTGTGTATATATATATATATAGATATATATAAATAGAAGGTTATATATATATATATATATATATATATATATATATATATATATATATATATATATATATATATATATATAGACTTGGAGACTTTGGTCCAGCAGGTCTTAGCTCCGCCTGACGAGACCTTACCACTTGCTTAGTTAGAGTAGGTCTTTTGTACTGGACTTTGTCTCCAGCTACTTTTGAGACTGTTATTATTATGGATTGTATTAGAGACTTGGAATTGTATATATTCTTGTGTTGGACTTGACATGTTATTATTTTATTATCGTCTTGTTGTCTTTATCTTTCAGTCTTTACTTTGTTATCTTAGAGTTGTGATTGAGTACTCGTATATATTCATTGCTTGTCCTCCGTTCGGAGTTGACCATATTCTCGACAGGTTTTTGATATATATATATAAACTGTTTAGAGTAGAAAACCTACAGCGTTCCACGCCGTTTTTACGGTGAGGGCTGGGCGTTGTCACGTGCACGTGCCCTTATAGCGGGTGCGGGTCGTGACAGCTGCACTAGGAGTCATTTGTAGGTTGATGACTATAGTTCACATGCCCAACCATGAACCACTCACAAACCTACAAGCTATACTCCTAACAACCAACACTGATACTCAAGACACAAACCTATCTGCAAGCTACCAAGCAACTACACCATCCAAGGAACCTCAAAAATAATAAAATAAAACCCTATAAGAAATTGGCTTAGAGGAACTAAGGATATCTATATCTTGAGATAATAAGGTGATGGAGATATATTCTATTATAATCGAAATGGAATGACAGAGATGATATGTTAAAAACTAATTTAAGATACAATCTGATAATCATTTATGTCTATGCCTAATCATGTTACCCAGAATCCTCACCACGCCAGTAAATATAGCTACGATAAACGAAAAAGTCCATGACTGAGGTATATACGTCTATAATCATGTTATCTATAATTTTTACCACGCCAACCGGTATGGCACGAAAACTCTAAATTTCATAACTAATATAAGTATATCCGAAGCTAGGCCCTATGTGTCACGACCCGTACCCAGTGTAGGGGCACGAAAAGTGGGTACGTCCAGCCTACGCCGCGGTGTCGGCGGTAGAACGCTATCCTAGGTCACATACATCTAACAATTATAAGGTAGCTGTACAATGTATACTCTTCGAACGGAGGACAATATAGAAATGTACAACTCAATCACAGTTAAGGTAGAAATACGACAATATAGATAGATAGATAAGAAAGTCGCCAAATGAAATACAAAATGAGAAGAAGTCTAAGTGTCTAAGATAACATCTCCACAACATCCAGAATAATAATATCCCAAATAAGTACATAATGTATCCAAAATAAGACAAGATAATAAAGTAAGATAACTAGTCTAACTAACTAGCCTAGACTACTGGGGTAATGTCCTCTGCAAGGACGGGGTCCTCCTGGGAGTCCAGCTCGCAGGTGTCATCTAGGCTTGCTCTGTAGTACGTAGGACAAAACTCCTCAATGTCATCTGTAATATTTCAACAGGTCCAGTCAGGACAGGAACGAGCACAATACATCTCACGCAGTTTATAATATGACAGAAAATGTAAACATGCTATAGAGTAAGATACATAAAACGCTGAAGAATATACATGAAGTAAAAGAGATGTCTGTAAGAAAATATCTACTATAAGTAAAGAACTAACAGTGGCTAGTGATGTAGAGTACAAGATAGACATGTGAACGGCTTGAATTTGCACATGATTATTCTAAGAGTTTGCACATGATTACACTACTTTGGAATTGTTCACATGACCATTTATACTCTCCCGTACCCCAATCAATCCACAAGGATCCAGACAAGTTATGTTATTGTACATGATTTTACATGGGGGTCCATAAATAGGGGTGTGCATCGGTCGGTTCGACTACCGAACCGAACCGAATATAAAAAACCAAATTAACCAAAATTTATACGGATTATAACCGAACCGACCGAAATCAACAACAAAACCAATGTTAAACCGAACCGAAAAAATCGTTTCGGTTCGGTAGAAAACCGAATTGTTGGTAGAAAACCGAAATTCAGTTTTTCTTCTCAAAACTCACTTCTAACTAGAGCTGTGCACAATTCTGAAATGAAACAGAGTAACAAAATAAACTAGTAAACTCTGACTATGTTGCTGGTAGAACAATGGGTACATGTCCAACAAATGAAACAGAGTAACAAATGAAAGAGCATGATATAACATTATAAGTTGTTGTTGGAAGAAATACTCAAACCATCAAAGATTAATCCATCAAATACTCCAACCAGTACATGTCCAACAAATACTCCAACTAGTACATGTCCAACAAATAATTATAAGATTGGCAATTTGGCATAAGAAATCCAAAAATACTCTAGTCCAACCAGTACTCAAAGTCAAAGATGCAATTCTCAATTTGGCATAAGGTTGGCAACTTGGCATGTTTAGGAGCTTGCGACCCTAATTGTAGGAGTTTTCGATCTGGTGGATGGCCAAAAGTGATGACCTGAGAGATCTAGATGAGTTTCATCAAAGTTATGAATCAAATATAAATTGAAAAGACAATAAACTGAAGTGTCCAACACCAGTCATTTGTACTTAAACTATTTTGTGGGAATTATGGATGTAATGCTCTTCACTATGTCTACTTTTAGGTGATGGTCATCTTTGTGGCATACTCTGGAATTATTTGGAGCTTTGTAGGGTTAAATTTTTGCAGTTAACTCTGTCTGCATAATTTCTCTATATCTGAAATAAAATATAAAGTTCAATAGGTGGTTGCTAATGATATTTAATTAAACAAACTATAAACCACAAGTACCTTATTTTCATCTTGTTCTTGCCCAGAGGCCCCAGATCATCCAATCTTGTCCATATCATTTTTAGTTTAGTTTTTGGTGTTTGATAATAGCGGTCCAATTCCCACAACAGGCAATTCTAAAATATAATGTAACATCAATTAAACAAACTATAAATCACACATAATAAAAACAAAATATTAACATAATTTACTAATGACTCAATAAACTAGTAAGTAGTAATTACCTTTCTCAAATTTCTCAAGCTCATCTAGTTGTTCTTCAACACACACACGGAGGTCTGAACCTCGGAGCCAATCTTGTGTACATATCAATGCTTCAACAAGTTTTGAAGTTAAAGAACTCCTAAATACATCTAGTACCCTCCCACCGGTACTAAATGCAGACTCTGATGCAACAGTAGAAATGGGAACAACCAACACATCATGAGCCATCCTTGAAAGAATTGGAAACCGTTCAGAGTTGACTTTCTACCACTTTAAGACATTTAAGTTCTCAGCATCCTCTACGATATCCTCATTCAAATAAACATCTAGTTCAGTTTTTTTTTGTTTCCACCACTTCCACTATCCAATTTTTGTTTCTTAAATTTAGCCTTTAAGAAACCAGGTTTGGTATCGATTGTACCACAATCTGTTATACTACCTGAACTAGAGCTCGAGAGGCTACCACCACTGCCACCAATAACTGCATCATTCTTTGGTTCGTATTTTTGTTTGTATTCTTTGAACAACTCTGAGAGTCCATCTCTCACACTTTGATGCATTTTTTCACCAATTTCACTTCCGTACATCGCATGTAAAGAGTACTCCATATACTCAAACTTATCCCGAGGATCAAAAACAGTTGCCCAGAAAATAAGTGGATTCATTTTTTCTGGATCTCCCCAATATTTATCAAAAAAAGTTTTCATTGACTGGCCCAAATCCCATACTAGAAGATCATCACTAGCCTTCCAATCATTCAAAATGCAACACAAGTCACTAATCTCATTAAAGAAAGAGTTAGAAGTGACATATAAAGACCCCAAAATACGCAAAGTCATATCATAAAAATGCTTCAACAAATTTGCAATTTTACGAACACAAGACCAATCATAAGACATTGGAACCCCATCTCTCCCCAAATCAGCAACAAAACGTGATTCTTCAATTTCATATTTCTCAAATACTTTTTCAAAATTTTCAGCCGTTTTTAGCATCAAATAGGTGGAATTCCACCTTGTTGCCACATCCAAACATAATGAACCTTTACCTTCCACCCCTTCCCATTAAGCAAACTCTTTAAATTTTCTAAGTCTAGCCGGAGAACTTCAAATATACCTCACTGCATCCCTCACACACTTTACTGAAGGGTTGACATCTTTCAAGCCCTCAGAAACCACCAAGTTAACAACATGAGCAATACACCTCATATTAAGGTACTTACAATTTGCCACACTGTGCCTCCAATTCAATATTCTCTTTTTCAAGAATGTTATAGCCGTATCATTTGAACTTGTATTGTCCACATTTATGGTGAATACATTCTTGAAACCCCAATCAAGAACACATGTTTCAATTGACTTACCAATGTAATCACCCTTATGGCTAGAAATTGGGACAAAGTTTATAATTCTTTTGTGTAAGTTCTACTCGTTATCAATGAAATGAGCTGTAACACACATGTAATTAATTTTTTGGCAAGAAGTCCAAGTATCAGTTGTAAGAATGACTCTTTGACAATTACCCTTCATAAAAGACTTTAATTTTGCCCTCTCATCAGTATACAATTGATAACAATCACGTGTAACAGCCCATCTAGAAGGAATTTTAAACCTAGGACATGCTGTACACATGATTTTCTGAAACCCCTTGCCTTCCACAAACTTAAATGGCAACTCATCAACAATAATCATGTATGCAACGGCTTGCCTAATTTCATCATTATCGAATTTCCAAGTACTAAGTGTACCCACTCTAGTACTACCCTCTTGATTGTCCGGTGGCAAATTGAGTAATGCTTGACGGGTTTGTTGATTGTGTGGATTTTTCATGCATGCATTCATGTGGCAATTAAGTGATGAAGTGCCATTTCCTTTGGGATGACATGCAAATAATTTATCACAGTAATTACACTTAGCTGATGAAACTTCGCCGTTGGCATCCTTGATCTTCTCAAAGTGATCCCATACTTTAGACCTTGTTTTCATTGGTTTCCCTCATCAACGTTGACCGAGCATCAGTCGTATTTGATGGCTGATTCGAATGGTCAACATCTAGAGCTTCAGACTGTGACAGCAATGGTTGGGTATAGTTGCTTCCAGTACACCCTTCTGTTGCTTCTTGCGGAGTAGACATCTACAACAAAATAAACTTATTGTCAAGCATATTTGTAAAAATTGAAAGTTCACTAAAATACACAATATTCTTTCTGAAATCTCTCTAAAATATGGTTAATTGTTACTATGTATGTACTTGTTTAATTGTTCATATAATTTTTGTTTAATTTTAATAAGATTTGAGTCATGAAAAATTCAGAAACACTGAGACAGAGACTCCAATAAATTGAACACAAAAATTATTCTGAGATTCAACACAAAAAATTTCAATTTTTATCATGCTAACCTAACCTTCTTGTCCTGTGGGAAGTGGCCGCGGGGGATGATCGTTACCGAGACTGGTCGTCGCGGAGTCTGACCGTGGCCGGGACTGGTAGTCGTCGGGGTGGGTCCTCGCCGGGGCTTGTGGCACCGTGACCGTGGTCTGTGGGTTTGAATGGGGGTAGGAATCGGGTGGAGGAGGAAGAAGATTTATAGTATGGGAAATAGAGATTAGAGGGAGGGCATGTGGCTGTGGCCATTTGGTGAGCATTGGGTTTAGATAGGGTGGGAATCAAGGGGCGGCTACCATCAAATGTATTTAGGGATGGAGAAGTGGAAACATTGGGAAGGAAAGTCCTTCTCCACTCCAGGCTCCAGCTAGTTATTTGGGTGGAAGACTAAGAGTCTAATTCAGTAATTCAATGTAAATTAATTAGGATTTTAAGTTTTTAACTTAGCCAAAATGAAATTCGGTTCGGTTCGGTCAAATCGGTTTTTTTTATTTTCAAAACCGAACCAAACCGTTTTAACCAAATTTTTTGAAAATTAAAATCGAATACCAAACTTATTTATCTGGAACCGAATCGAATGTAATATTTTGGTTTGGTTCGACCGATTAATTCGGTTTATACCGAATTGTGCACACTCCTACCCATAAATGGGTGCACATGAAGTATACATGAGGGCTCTATGAACATGAGAGTTCATGAATCACAAGAGTACACATGAATGATGAAAGCACATGAATACATGATGTACGTGAAAAGCACATGACATGACGTATCCCGATACTTCCGAGGGGATAACATCTCATGAAGGGATCCATATAGTACCAATCTGTGTTAACAACGTGACGGCATCAAGTAAAGTAATCTAGAGCATAAATATAAATCCTATCAAGTATAAAACGGTCAGAGAATGTATTCGCCTGATATCTTGAGTATCCGATGAGTATAGATGTCCAGACAGAGTAGATGAGTCCTATTTAGAGCAACACATGTCACAACATGTCCAGAATGGTAATATTGAACTTTACAATGCATTCTATATGAATTCTAGGTCATTCTAGACTAAAGTCAACTCTGGGTCAACTCTAGTCAACTATACTAGTCAAACTAGGTCAACCAAGTTATACTAGATCCAAGCCTAGTCCAACAAGTCTAACTAAGCCTAACCAAGCCTAAGCTAGCACTCAAACACAATCAAAAGCCAAAACAAGTTATCACACACAAATTCAAAATATATATACATATACAATATATGTATATAGGCATTCATATAGGCTAGTGCCTAGTACACAAGTAAGGCACATACATGGTATATATATAAGTAGGGGGTGAGTGTGTGTGTGTTCAATGAGTAATATTGTATCAGTGAGTGTATGTACAGTGAGTTATATGGTGACAGTGAGCGATATGAGTGTGTGTGTGTGTGTACAGTTGTATGGTGTGTGTGTGTGTACAAGTTATAAGGGATAGGGAGTGATATGTGTGTGTGTGTGTACATGTAAATGAGTGATAGAGAGTGATATGTGTGTGTGTGTTCTCAGGTTACAACATAGGTTGGCAGTGAACAACTTCTCAGGTTTTAACAGTAAGTCAAATCAAAACATATACGAATCCCAACTCGAATGCAACCTAGTATCAATCAAACTCAGATTAAAATAGGATCACAGTTAGCACATTAAAGAAAACAGTAAGCATTTACAATTGCAACCCCAAAGTCATATTTCTATTCAGTTTTTTTCAAGTATCAGTGAATTCACAGTTCTTTTAGAAATCAACCCAAATTAAAAATGAAAACCCAAAAATACAAACCTAGTCATGAATCATTTGAACATCTCTGATAACATGTATAAACTTAACATTGAACATAAATTTCAATTCTCAAACTCAGTTATTAGTAAAAACTAATTCCCAGGTTCAGTCAAACCAAGGAACCCAAATTTTAAACAAAAATCAAATAAAATTCAAACCAATGTGTGCACAGATGCTAGGTACATATGTTCGTGTGTCAGAGGGTGGTTTCGTGTCCACACAAGTGGACACAAAGTTTCCACAACAATTTAAACATACACAGATACAAACAGCACAGCACAGCATCGTGCGACGAAGACACGGGTTCGTGCACACGACACACGGCATATGACACCTCGTGCTCGTGTCCACAAGTTCGCCATGGGTAGGGCTAGGGGGTCGACACCCTGATTCGAGTCCAAAACGTGTCTGTGCATGACACGACTCACGTATCAGTCGAAGGAGATCGACTGAACAGTGTAAGTGCAAAATGCGTACGTGCGTGAGAACGTGTCGATACGACACGTGGCCATGCGTGGCTTGGGGGTGACCTGTCAGTCATTGCCCCGACCTATAGCTAAGTGTCTGGCTACCACGTGGCGTGTCGTGTCCAGAATCTGAGTCGGGTAGCAGGGCGCATCTCGTATGGTCTGTACGACGTGTCCAGTCCCTCATTCGACACGACACAAAGCCGATGATCGACTCAGTCATGCACGAAATCTAAGAGCACATGTAGCTCTATAAATTTGTTCAAAAAGATTTCAAAAATAATAATAAAATTGCCATTGAGGCATTTTATCAAACACCTATAAACCACTACTAAAATAAGGCAAATTAGCAACGTCCAGATACGTCGCTAATTAAGGAAAATACGTCGCTAAACGTAATTAGCGACGGCTTTAACGACAAAAACTGAAGGTCGCAAAAAAGCTAGTCGCAGATGACAAATTTGTCGCTCTCCGTCGCTGTTTGCGACGTCACACCAATGTCGCTGGGTCGTCGTAAATTTAGCGACGGAGGGCGACGAATTTGAATGTCGCCAAATTAGCGACGTAGTGCAACTATGTAGCGACGCTATTTTTTTATGTTATGACATGGCATGCCTGCCACGTCAGCAGTTTAGCGACGTACGGCGACCAAATTAGTGACGTCAACTCTCTGCCACGTCAGCTACTGAGCGACGGATTAAGACAGATAGCGACGTGACGGTGCTAATTAGCGACGTCTGGATACGTCGCTATACGTCGCCGATCGTCGCTATACGTCGCAGATATTATAAAATTTTTTTAAAAAAATATGTTTGGTATTTTTGTTATGCTGTGTGTCTGTGTTTACACAGACACACATCATCACAAAAATACCAAAAATATTTTTAAAAAAATTGGGCAGCACCTCCTTTGTATATCAGATCATCGCTTATAACCCAACGTAGGTATATTTGTCATCCCCGTCGCAGATATCACAAACATACTTGTCCAAGTAAATATCATACATGTACTCAATAAAAATACCAACAAAGTAAATATCCAACAAACATACATGTCCACAATGGAGGGCAAATAAGAATGAAAATCAGTGTACAGAACGGTCAATGGGCCCATAGGGCCAATACATACAAAGATGATAAAAAAATCTACTGGATCACTGAGGACCCCTGCCGCTCATATGAGATAGCATGTACTCATACTGCTCCTGTGTGAGCTGCACCGTAGGGGAAGTAGGAGGCAGTACAATGTCTGGAGTCGGCACCGTCGATGGACTGGAAGGACGTATCTGCTCCAGCTCTCGCAGTCGCTCACCATGCGCAGCAAGGGTACTCACCATCCTCTGAGTACTCTCCTTAA
This sequence comes from Iris pallida, assembly GCA_029216955.1. NCBI lineage: Eukaryota > Viridiplantae > Streptophyta > Magnoliopsida > Asparagales > Iridaceae > Iris > Iris pallida. The sequence goes on from JANAVB010041219.1 coordinate 15,046,585, forward strand.
TCGAAGTTTGTACCTGAGTGAGTGAGGCAGACATGGTCCTCTGTGATCCCTCCAGCTCGACCTGTCTACGCTCTGTGCGCTGCGTAGACTCGGTGAGCGTGTGCAAGCTGGCAGCTGTAGCCTACTGCAGACTCATCAGCTCCTGTATACTGCGCTCGACTGCATCAAATCGTCCGGAGATCATTGGATCGTCGGATCGTCGCTCTGCGGTATGGTGATCAGAAATCTGCTGCTGTAACTCACGAAGCAGTTCATCGATCTGACGACCAATATCCTGAGCTCGTGATGACGCCTGCGAAGCTGGAGACTGCACACTGACAGAGGGGGCCCGGGATGACTGAAGCTAAATAGACGTCGTAGGATCCCGTACCGTAGTACGTACCCTTCTGAAGACCACCAACGGCGGTCATCCAGAGGTCGTCCTGCGATGGAGCTGTAGACGGCTGGGAGGAAGTACCAGCCCCTCCCTCTGCTGGCGCACTAGCAGCAGCAGCCGCCTCCTCTTGTAGCCGAAGAAACTCGGCCTAGAACAATGTTTGCTAACATCTAAGTGTTTGCTAAAGTCTATATTGATATCTATTTTTCTGTTTTCTAAATTATAGTAAATTAATATAAAGAATAGAACGTACATATGCCTGTGTCGCCCTCTCGTCAATGAACTTCCCAGCCCTCCGATGGGTGACCAGGAAGACGGTCACCATGTTGGGGTCCTCACCCATTTTTACCTGTTAAAATATATTATCTATTATTAGTATTAAATATTCTATCCAACTATATATAAAATGATGTCCGTCATAGGTGTCACGACCCGCACCCGCTTTTCGGATGCGAGCTCGTGAGCAAGCCAGCTACATATCGAGCGGACTCCAGCCCGACTCGAGTACGTATAAGCTGTCAAGTCATGGGTATCATGTCTAATCTAAACTATATCTCAATCCACAAGAATCATATAAACAAGAATGAACAAGTATGGGTCATGGTCTACAGCCCATTAGCATATTGTTCGATTAGACTCCAAGAATAATATAAGTCTATAAAATAAGCAGAATATAACATGGTACTGAAAATAAAGCACGAGAGGATAATAAATACAATAAGGATACCCGAATTCCGTAAACGTATCATCACATCTGCCATCCAGAACTACTAGCTAACTCCATGCAATCGCTAAACCTGAAGAGATCATCAGGTCCTCAGAGGACTAGCAAGATACAGGAAGAACATGCCACGCTACAGTATAACATGCATAAAGAAAATGACAGAAATAGAACACTGTACTTCTACACGAAATACCTGACAATGCAACATAAAAGACAATATTCGACACTTGGGCTAACAGACAGAGTACCATAACAATCGTAGCTCATCCGAAACTAACGACCAACAGAATAATCACAATCGCATCTCCTCCGAGAATAACGACCAAAAGAATATCACAACCGTAGCACGAAACTAACGGCCAACAGAATAATCAATACAACCGAAGCTCATCTGAACTACCGGCCAACAGAAACTATGATATAGCCCGCATGTCTAGTAATATCCTCTATGTCACAATGAACTGTACAGGTGTCCAGTCAAGTCGAATAAAGTCAAGCACAACTAACAGGTCAAGACATATCAAGTGAATGTGACTCAGGACAAGGCAATACTACCAGGACCTATACATGGAGTAACAGTGATATACTGGATAAAGAAAGAAATGTACGTGCACGTAAATAAGGAAAATATCACTGACATGAACATAAGAAGCAGGTAATAAAAATATGACAGGAAAGAAACTGCAATATAGAAAAATGCATAAAAATACTGTACAGTGGGCAAGGTATACTTGCCTGGTGGCAGCGCGAAGAACCCATAAATATCGTCAACTGGTACGCATAACGTCCAAGTCATCACAACTGTCTCCAAAAGCTGAAACAAATATTACCAACATTCTCAGAATAGTCAAATTAGCTGGGATTGCATGTCCTTAAGTCCAATTCTGAACACAGGGGCAAAACGGTAATTTTGGACAAAATGATGTCCGTCGTTGGATCCGCTTTGTACTGAAAAGCGTGCCAGGGTCAATGGTCTCTAAAGTCGTCAAACTACATGTCTACGGATCCAATTTTCCGATATGAACCCAACCGTATGTCCAGAGTTGGATTCCGACGGGCCGTGCACAAAATTGCCCTTTGAGTGGAACCGCAGGGCCCGCAAAACGGTGATTTTATCAACAGTCTCAGAATCGGACCAAACTTGGCATGCAGGACCAGAAAAACAATACGGTCCTGTTGGCACAAGTTTCGTCTCATCTGAAGAGCGTGCACAAAGTAATTGGAGAATTTACAAAGTGCACGATACGGTAAATTTCGACGGATATGCATCAAATTCGTCGTGCACACGCGACCAATTCAAATTCCATCAAAGCCCACACGAACACGAAGCCGTTACGCAGCTTTCGATACTTACGGTGCGCGACCACGTCGTCCAGAATGGCGGGACACACGTCGTATTGATGGTTTTTCAAGTTTTCTAAACTGTTTTCAAAGTGGTTTTTGCTCAACTTCGAAAACTGATTTCTTTGTACCTACTGTATAAAATCTGTAACTACAAAAAGGGTCATGATCTCCTATAGGTTGGCTATAAGTCTGTTCAATTGGATTTTCGAATCGATCGATGGATTGGCTGGAATTCGCCTTCCAAATCAGGGGGTTGGGTCGGTTTTATGTCCTGTTTTAGGACTGTTTTTCGTCGACTTTGCGTTGAAATCGCGGGAGGATCGAGCTGTCGTGTTTGAATCTCCTTGGTAGGAATTCAAGAGGGTTATGTGGGCTAGCCCTAGAAATTTACGGTATCAAAAATAATGGAGTATACGTGCAGAAATCTGATTGAGAAGTACCTCTATTGCTGCAACTGTTGCTGTTGCGTGTGCATCTTTCGGTGACCCGCGCGTCGGCTCTGTCGCCGGCCGACGGTGGCCTAGGGCGGCGCCGCGCGTGCGGGGGTGCGCGCAGAGGAAGGGTGTCGGCGGCACGCGGTTGGCTCGGGTTTTTGTTTAGGGTTTCGGTTGGCGTGCTCGATTCTCTCTCTGCTATATATATGGAGCTCGGGTTACACAGAGAAACGCGGGGGGGGGGGGGGAGGGTGGGGGGTTCCCGTGAGATTTGCTAAATGGGTGAGCTTGGCCCGGTTTGGGCTTGCTGGGCCAGACCGGGATGGGCTGTCATGCTTGGGTTTTTGTTTCTTTTTTTTTCTATTATCTACACATTTCCATATATATATATATATATATATATATATATATATATATATATATATATATATATATATATATATATACGTATATACATATATAAAATCGTATCTATACATATATACCTATATACACTCATATAATATACATACATCTATATATATATATATATATATATATATATATATATATATATATATATATAAAATATATATATATTATATATATATATATATATATATATATATATATATATATTTACATATATATATATACACACATATAACAAATTAATATCTATATACGTACACATATATCTATATATATATACATATATACGTATAAAAAAAAATATACATATATACGTATACAAATATATTTACATATACACACATATACATATATCTTATACGCACACACAAGTACACATATATTTATATATATTCATATATACATACACATATAATATATATTTCACAAATAATTTAGAATACTAAATAATATATATTTATTATAATAAATCTAATAACAATAATATTGATACTAATAAGAAAATTTATACTAAGTGTACAGACAAAATATGTAGTCTAAATATTCCAAAAATACACCAGGATAAATAAGAAAATCATTTAAAATACTTTTATATACCTTATGAACATTAAATACTTATATATGTAAAAAATAACCGTAGTAATATTAATAATAATTACTTACAAAATATAGGTAATGGAGCATTTACGAAAATACGTACACACAAAATATATCGACACTAACATCTTGGTCACACTTCCTGCCTACACGGCTTAGATTTGGTTCGGAACAGTTCGGGCTAAGTTAGTACAACCGGGTTCCTGCAAAGTCAATAAATCTAATAATAATTAATTAAACTTATTTATGATGGTCATGCTATAACTTGGCCTGGTTTTCTTAGTTAGGACACACCGATGGCTTGGCACTCCCCTACCATGGCTAAACACTAGTCAAAGCACGCTACTGCACTACCCGTGCCATGATTTCTGGTTGTCTTGTACTCCAATTCCTAACAATGGCTAAAAACTATCTACCGTAATAATTAACTAAATAAACATTTATAAAAATTCTAAAATCACTATTTAAATCAATTAAATAATAAAAATATTTTAAAAAAAATTTCGGGAAGGGAAGCTACAAATCTACCCACCTTAAAAATAATTTCGTCCTCGAAATTCTAATTCATAACTATTTCTTAAAAATCGAAGTTTAGCATTTCCTTAATCTCCTCAAATTTAATTTCAAAAAATATTTTATAACCAAGAATAATTGAGGACTTCTACCCACCTTTGGTCACACTACTCCCTTGAAACACAGGTCACTAAAATCATATAATCTTCTAACTAGTAACTAAAAATTCTACCAAGACTACCTAGGACATATGGTACCTATAATCCCTCATAGATATAAACACCCTTATTCAATAGTCAAGCAATATTATACTATAAATTAAGAATTTTTGATAAATTCTAGATAGCACGATCATTCGTCACCCCGAAATAAAAGGGACGAGAATCAATGGCACAGGAAGCAAGGAAGTATAATTGAGAGCAAATATAGAGTTTTCAAGGA
>JANAVB010041219.1:15056424-15121424 GCA_029216955.1 Iris pallida
TTCGGATCGACACATCTTCTCAAATTTGACACATATCCGTCTGGAAATTTTAGGCCCTGGATCTACCGATAAAGTCTCACTTTATCCTCCTTGTCCAGTGAGAAAATTGACTTCGGCATGAACTGTTTTCCATTCTCCTCTATCAAATACAACGCAGGGCGTTTGCATATTTCTTCTAAGTCCAACCTGATTGTCTTTCGTTTTTCCCTTTACGTCTATCACAGTATTAATTATATTATCAAACACATTCTTTTTAATATGCATGACGTCAAGATTATGTCTGATCAGATTGGTACTCCAATATGGCAGATCCCAGAATATGCTCCTCTTTGTCCAGTTATGATCTCTACCAAATCCATCGCACTTGTACCCAGTTGTAGGATCTTCGATAGCACTTGGAAAATCTCTAACCTGCACCCATATCGTGGCTCCGTACCACCTTGGCGGTGGATCACCCTTCTCTACAACGCCGGCACGAAATGCATTCCTGTTCCTTCTGAACGGATGATCTTTTGGCAGAAATTGCCGATGACAATCAAAGAAGCACAGTTTTCCTCCGTGTTTCAAGCGGAAAGCCTTAGTACGGTCCATGCAATACGGACATGAGAGACGGCAATGAGTGCTCCATCCAGATAATATTTCATAGGCTGGAAAGTCGTTGATGGTCCACATAAGGGTTGTCTTCATCTGAAAATTCTGCTTCCTGGAAACATCATACGTGTTAGCGCCTACATTCCATAACTGATTCAACTCATCTATCAAAGGCTGTAAGTACACATCAATGTTCCTCTTAGGATTGTTCGGACCAGGAATTATAACGGATAGAAACATGTACTGAGTCTTGATGCACATCCAAGACGGTAGGTTATACAGAGTGACAATCACAGGCCAGCACGAATACTGGGATCCCGAAAGACCAAAAAGAGTAAAACCGTCAGAAGATAGCCCCAACTTGATATTATGCGGATCTGAAGCAAAATCAGGATACACTCGATCAAAGTGCTTCCACGCTTCTCCATCGGATGGGTGATCCAACACTCCTTCAATCTGTTCTCGTATGTGCCAACTCATATTTTCGGCCGTCTCTTTCACCATAAATAATTTTTGCAACCGCGACGTTAAAGACAAGTAGTACATTGAATCGGTCGATCTTCTTGCACCGGTAGACCTTCCTGTACTAGTTGTCTTATAGCAATCAACACCACAAAATTTGTACGCATCTGCGTCCTTATTGTCTTTGTAGTACAGCATGCACCCATTGCGACAAGAATCAATTTTCTCGTATCCCATCCAGAGCGATCTCACCATCCTCTTAGACCGATAGAAGTCTTTAGGTAACTTAGCACCCGCCGGCAAGACCTCTATAATCAACTCTAACACTCGGTTGTAGCATTCTTGCGACATATTAAAATCTGACTTAATGCTCAACAGTCTTGTAACCACTACCAACGGTGAATGATCCTCACAACCAGGATACAATAGAGTCCTTGCATTCTCTAGCAACTCTATGAACTTTGCAGCATCGACATACGGTGCCTCCTCATCTGCATCATGAACGAAACTAGGCCCCGCAGCATTGAAAACCATGTTCACGCACTCGTCGTCGTATGCATGATTATTCGAAACAAAATTAGGTCCCGCATGCATATACGGCTCAACATAAGGCTCCGGCTCTGATGCTAAAGACACAAGTTCTCCGTGTGCGGTCCACTGATAGTAATTAGGCGTGAAACCCCTCGAGTACAAATGATATGTCACTTCCACTTCTGGATAATATTTCACGTTATGACATTTTACACACAGACACTTAATTTTGGTGCCGTCTATGTACTGAGGGAACGCCTTAGCAAACTGCAGGAACTGCTCTACTCCCGCTATGTATTCATCCCACACACCATACATATCATCAGGACGACGACTGTACATCCATGAACGATTCCGTAAGTAGTAATTCATATCCATTTGGAAATAATTCTGCAAAGATGGACACACATGTTCAATGCAGTAACTAGTCAAACTGGATGAAGTTGAGTTGACTAAGTCAATATCTTAGACAAACTAGTCAAACTGGGTGAAGTTGACTAAGTCTAGACAATTATCCTTCACTAGACATAGACATGGAAGAAACACCGATATTTGCAGTGTCTGAACTTCCTAGTGTATATTACAGTAGAGAGACATGGTAACCGTGTGTAGGAGCACAACTCGGGCGGGGCATGGCTCTCCCTACCTGAGCTCACTGCCTACAGGGTAGTTCCCCTAGCCTGCCTTACACTTGACCCTTTTTTCCCCTTTATCACTTGCACATCAGTGCGTGCACGTGAGTAGTGTACATGACCTATTAGCCTATGCCCCAAGCAAATTCCTCTACTCGACTTGATATCATATCTTCTTCATATCAGATATTTGATACCAAGATAGGAAAGGTTGACTGATACTTGATTGTAGAATTCCCTCCTTTACCTATCAACTGATACCAACTGATATCAGTTCTTCCTAACACTCACATAGGGGCTGATCCACTTCATCAAAGGACTGATACATCCTATCAAAAGACTGATACTATATTCTTTTTCCTTCTTTATAGAAGACCACACCTCCATACTACCAGGTTATAATTAAACACATACCAGTATTTTCTTCTTCTTCAGGAACTTCATAACCCAATAACTAACACATGGATACGGTGCTGCTTTTATCTTCCGATACAACCACAGGCTAATATTATTGGCAAAAGAACTTGAAGGTAATTGCTCCAAACACCTATCCAACCAGTAGCACAACAGGATCCCTATGGATGCTTATTTTTTCTATAACCTTCATTAAGGGTACCCACAGTTTCTATTGGTCGAATACCCATGTATTTCCACACCATTTTACTCATCAAGTTAACCATTTCTAACCCTATGCACAGTCAGTCACCTGTTTCAGGAACCTATACATAGTTAAAGACTCATTTCTCCTCGAGCGATCCTCCTTCCTAATAATATAGAACTAAATCCAACAATAGCTACTCTCCTCAACTTGCACACCAATATGTAGCTATTCTAAACATATTTTATAATGGAAGGAAGTGACATAAGTGAGATAGCCACGTTGATTAGTTATAGTGAGAACCACACTCAACATGCTGTTAAACAAGAAGGTGTAATGCATAACCGAGCAATGTAGGCGTGGGTTATAGAAGGAAACTCAAAAGGAAGGGAGTATACCTGAGTTTAAAGAGGTAACTAAGCACAGGGAGGAGGTAGGCTAATGGTGAGGAGACTATACCGCAGTTCGTCGGAGGTCGACTGTATTGGACGTGACATGGAGGAGTCCAAACATCTCCGATGGACGTGTGTGTGTGTGTGTGTGTCCGTGTGTGTGTGTCTGTGTGTGTGTGTGTATGTGTCAGTATGTGTATGTGTGTCCATGGGAGAGGAGGAGGAGGAGGAGGAGAAGGAGGAGGGAGAGGAGTTAGGTTAGGGTTTACCTAAGAAAGAGGAGGAGTAGCTCAGATTGGGAGAGAAGGAGCTCGAGGAGGAGGAGCTCGACAGGGGGGGGGAGGGATCACCGGGGGTGGAGGGAGTCGCCGGGGGGAGGGAGTCTCCGGGGGGGAAGGGGTCGCCGGGGGGAAGAGCTCAAAATTTTTAATTTTCGAGTGAGGGGGAAAAAGGAAACAGTGTGCCCTAAGTAAAAAAAGTTAGCGACGTCAAGAGTAGACGTCGCTAAACGTCGCAAACATTTTAATATATGACGACATATTTTAATAATATATCGCTGAATGTCGCTATTCAGCGACATAATCTATCTAATGTCGCTGGACATCGCTATTCAGCGACGTTTTGCGATGTCTATAGAAAGGAGTCGCTATATCATATATCTAACGACGTAATTTTATTCCGTCGCTAAATTACGTCGCTAATATAGCATATTTTAGTAGTGAACCCACACTGATACGTGTCCGATACGGACACCAAATCAACACGAATTTTTACCAAACTTTTCCTACAGCTAGGGGCACCTAGATGGACGCATCTATGGAAAGAAATCAAGATTTAGGGGTGATTTGAAGGGATTACCTATAGAGAGCCAATCTCTAAGAAAAAGCCCCAAATTGTGAAGTCTTCTTCCTCAAGCAATATCCAAATGAGCTCCCCTCCTTGCAAGCTAGCCTCCTTCAACCTCTTCTCCAGACTTAGAATCAATTGCAAAAGATTGGGATCAATTTGGTGGAGGAATGATGAAAGGGGGAAGAAATTAGGGTTTCCTAAAGGAAATTTTCTAAAAGAGGCAAGTGGTCATGTAGAAATATTATATAGGCTGAAATTAGGTCATAGTTGGGCTGTGGTGGCCGGCCATGTAGGAAATTAGGGTTAGGGTTTCATATGAATGGACTTTCGGCCAAGATCATTAGCTAGCTAGCTCAACCCCTTAGCCATATGTCCAAATACAAAACTCTCCCAATCCTCTCATAAAACCGAGCCACACTCAAGTCAACTAGGACCAACTTAAGTTATATTAGGGTCCCAAACCATGCTAACTAAGTCACCAAAGTCAAAGTCAAACTCTAGGCTAGTCTCTAAACTCACAACTAGCAAAAGTCAAAAATCACAACACCAATACAATAAATAATAAAATAATTCACAAAAACCAAAATGACCAAGATACCTTCAAGACTAAAAAGTGGTAGTGACACTATGTCTTCATCACCCCAGCTTAGTATGGCTACGATAAACTCTAGACTCCATAATCAAAGTAGATATTTACCTTTCATACTGTTCTCATCAAATATCTCATCAGAATATGCCTTAACTTAGTTCGTAAAATTCATCTAATACAAATTCAAAGTCAACAATAAACTACAAGAATGAAATTCGACAACGATCACAAAGAATAAAATTCACCACGAATACTAAGAAGGAAATTCAACAACGAAAAAGGAAGAGTGGACGAAGACAAGTAGAAACAGACTTTGAGATAAAGTTTATAGTGATATTCTCAGGGGTCATCCCAAAAATCTCTCAAAAAATCCTAATTGTGATTGAGTATCCTCTCTTCCTAATATCATATCGCAGGCTCGCAGTAGTACTTTCTTCAATCAAGCCTCTGATTACAATTTCTCTGAAATCTTCTAGACCGCACCGTACCGACAAATTGACTAGAGAATTGTAACTGGCTTGAGATTTGAAAATAGAAGCTTTTTAGAACTCGTTGGAAGAAACGTAGACTTTAGAAGAGAGAAGATGAAAGTGAATTGGTGTGTTGAAATTATCAGAATTTTTCTCTATTTATAGTTTTTCCAAAGACAGAACTCTGACAGAATTCGGACAGAACTCTTTGTAATAAACCGCAACAAAAAGGAGACCAAGTTCAAAATCTAACGTTCACATAACGTTTACCTTGGCCGAACTCTGGTCGAGTTCTGTCAGGATTTGGTCAGGTTTATTTTGTGAAATTTGTTTTTAACTTTTTGAAAATCCTTCAGAAGCTTTGTGTAAAAGTAGATGTTTTTCAAAAACATAGGTCATTTTAAAAAGATAGGTCAGTTTTGAAAAACGATTTTGGATAGCCGATTTGCCAATACGACTTGGTGTACAATATATTCATAGACTCAATAAAAATAAAAATTACATAGCTTAAGAAAATACAGTCTTGAGTGGCAAACAGCTTCGGTCTTGAACTGAGCAGATATCCAATCTTGTTGATCAGTGTCCAAAATGTCTTATCGAGACAGAGTTTGATCAATTATTAAAATCAGGTTTAACCATGACCAATGGGCCAACACGACCTTGACACTTGCTTTACCACGTATTGTGAGTCACATGTAGGACACGTACCCGCATAGTCGGCAGGCCACTGATACGTATGAAGCGTATGACGGATATAAGAAACTACCAATATAATTGCATGCTAGAAGACTTGGTGGTTACTAGAGGTTCATATCAGTCATGAAGATGATGATACTAGGCATTGGGTGGGGAGAACAATACCTGACGTATGGGCTTCGATCATACTTCTCCTGTAACCCGGAAGCTTCGCTGGAGAAACAGGTATGATTATCCTCTCAGGTTGGCCACTGACGTTCTTGAACGTTATGCGCTTGGTTACTGGTGCCCAAGAGGGAACTATATCGGATCCCATATTTAGCCAGGGCTCATGCGTCGAAGGATTGTTTCTCAATTGCATACTCACAGTAGATTGGTCAGGAACCCGATTGCATGCATCCTTTCTTTTCTATTAGAGTATCACAGTTTATTTGGCATAGTATTTTCTTGTATCTTGCTACGTCCCTCTGAGGACTTGGTTATCTCTCTAGGATTAGACGACTTTCCGCAGGAGTACGGAGCGGCACTGGACCCATCCTATATTGATGACGAGGCTTCTCCTGCTGATTTCTAGATGATTCATTTATTGAGACATTAGTGGATATTTTTGCATCTCTTTTTCTTTTTATTTTGCGGAGGTTGGACTCCGATCTTGTGAGACTACTTTCGTAGCTGTTTGGAGTGGGTATGTCCACCCGGTTATATTTTGATACACTTATTTATTATCTGGATTCTATTATCTTCTGTGTTGAGCTGTGATGAGATTAGATTATATTATTCTGGTCTGTGATTATTTTATTTACAGCTTATGTGTGTATACGAGGATTTCATATGTTTGCAAAAACAAAAGTATAGAACTTTATTGATACAAACTGTAATAAAGATTACAAGAATTCTGGGAAAATTACAACTATAGGAATACAATCTTGATGACGATTGCTTTATCCCTTGGACGATGTGAACTGTGAAGACGAAGCCTTTGAAGTTGAAAACAACTCTGGAAACTGAAGGCAAAAGCCTCTGAAGTTGAAGACAAAAGTCTCGGAAGAATGCAGCAGCACTTTGGCAAGAACTCCTGAACTCTCTGATTTCTGATCTCTGATCTTGATCCCTTTAAAATGAAGACTTGAAACTCTATTTATAGAGTTCTGAAAATAACTAACTTTCAGTTATTTTGGACTGCGCAGGATGATTTGCGCAGCATTGGTTTGCGCAACATTGATTTGCGCAGACAGTTACTGGATCGTGGGCCAACTATCATGGACACATGGCATCATTTGATAGAAATACGCATGATCGTGCATAAACAGTTGCCACGTAATGAGTAATCGATGGCATGAATGCCACGTGTAACTTAACAATTATATTGATAGAGTGCGCAGAGTTGAATTGCGCATACATGGTTTGCGCAGACTCAAACTGCGCAGGATTGGTTTGCGCTGCCAGCTGTCAGCCGCCCTCGAGCACTGTGCGGCGCAGGAAACGAACAGATTCCTTGTTATTCGTGCTGTCAGTTGTCAGAAAAGATTTGATTTGATTTGGTAATGATGACTTCTGCCACGTCAGTCTGCGCAGTTGGAAGTGTGCGCAAAGCAGTATGTACAATCGGATTGCTGCGCAATCTATTGTCTGCGCAATTCATCCAAATGATGGGTTTCTTGATTTCTTGACTTTGTTGATTGATGCAACTTGATTTTTTAGGACCTACAAGACCCCCTTCAAAGTTTTCGAAAGTTGATTTGATTCAAAGTTTCGAAATACTTTGAATTTTTTGAATTTTGAATCAAGTTGCGCATGATGATGAGCTGTCTGCGCAAAGTGAAGTGCCCCCAAATTTTAGGCACAATCCTAGGCAGCCGTTTCGTATTTCAGAGGCTATAAATAGTCGTCTTTTCATTTCATTTTTTTACTTTGCCTCCTTCGTGCTTTTGAGAGAAAAATCCCCGACCCTTTCTGTCTTCTTTCTCCGACGACTTCCATGGCGCCCCGACGATCTAATGTTGCCGCCGCCGCCGCCGCCGCTGCGAAGGGAAAAGCTCCGGACGAATCCTCTGACAGAGTTTCTCGGCGAGCATCTCGACATGAGTCTGCGCACCCTGCTCTGATAGGTAGTAAAACCGATTGACAACCCCTTTTTAGGGTGTTTTGACTTCCTTCGATCTTCGAAACTCATCTCTTTTTAGAGATGAGTTCAAATTGCGCCACCCCTTTTTAGGGTTTTTTGGTTGCATAAACAGTCAGTCTTCATTTTTATGAAGACTGTAATCCTGCGCAATCTATCGAATTGTGCTGACAGAAAGTCAGCGCAATCGATTGATTTGCGCTGAATGTCAGTGCAATCGATTGGTTTACGCACCCCATTATGATGCGCAAACTAATGTTGCGCAATCCATGTTAGCGCAACCTGAGGATTGTGTACTCTTCTGTTTTGCTTGTCTGAAAAATAGAGTTTTTGACTTGTATTGATCTTCATCTGTTTTTGATGCAGTTGAAACCAATGAAGATCCAAACTATGAACATTTTGTGGGAACTTTGTCTGAATCTGAATATAAAGAAGATTTCTCTCACGTCCATTATCCTCAGTACGATCTGCCGGCTTCTCGTCAGGCAATATTGATTTCTCAGGACAACGAAACTTTAATGTGTCTGATGAATGGACAGCCTCTGGAATCAGCAGATGCTGTTATCCACAAGAAACCCTTATTCTTGTTTGGTGACGCCTTTGAAAAAGTCTCCCAGCCTAGGCCAAGGATGGAGGAGATGGTAGTCCACCGGGAAGACAGATCTTTCTTCATTCCTGACATTGCTCGATGCCTTCCTTTGTCACGGTACGCTCATGCGAGCTACCCAAGGAAGATGGAATGGAATATCACTCTTCTCCAGGATGCTCGTGCAGGGAAGATTTTTGTAAAAAAGGTTAACGGGAAAGATATGTTTTACAGCTCTTCTGACAGATACAGTGTTATGTTAAGAGGTTTGAGACCCAGCTGCATTCCACCGGAGAACTCCTCGATGCTGATGCCCGTCAGAATCCCTATATTCGCAAATGAATTTGCGAAGGAAGAAGGAAAATATCCTGAACAGGATATCAGAATGACTGGATTAGTGAATCCAGATTACAAGCGATGGAATTGTATTGCAAATTGGGTTCTGACAGCCTTCCAAGACAAACTCCAACAAATTAACCTGTTTCAAGCAGTGCATGCCACTGTATACGGGTTTGCTCCTAACCCTCATATGTTTTTGGCCTTGGCTGAGCGATACAATTACAGAACAGGAACCTTCATGACCCCGGGTGGAGAGATGGGGTTTGCACTCCACGAGATGAAGTACATCTCATACTTGCCCATGGCGGATGCTCCGTATGAGGAGTTTGTTCCCACAAATGATGAGTTAGAGAAACTTAGAAAAGAAAATGCTGAAATGGTAGCAGTGTCTGAGGAACTGCTATGCCATTACAAGATTTGCTCTTTGTACTATAAAAGTGCTACGGCCAACACTTGCTATTCTTCGAAGTGGCTTCCATACTTGTTTCTCAACCATTTAGAGGAAAAGAAAACTAAGGAGAACGACAAGTGTTACCCTAATTTTTTCAAACCCTTAAATAGCACAGAAGTCATGAAGATGATGGAAGAAAGTAAACATTATGATAAGGAAATGAAGGATGATCATCAATGTCCACCTTTAAAGAAAGGTGACATTTTGGAGAGTTTTTTGAGAATGGGTTACAGACCCATGTCCAAAGAAGCCCAGTTAGCAGGGTTTCTGACACACTGGCTCAGACGATTCGTGGTCCCGGGATCTAGTGCAGTGGACCGTTTTCATCACGGTGTACTTTTTGCTGCCGTCAAGCTAGTCTTCGGTTATAAGGTTGACTTGTTATCGGCAATGACCTGCAGATTGAATGCGAGTCTTCGTTTGTATGTTGACTCGATGCTGAAGGCAAAGGGAGAGAAAGAATTCCCCCGTCTCGAACTGCCGTACACTTATCTCTTTGGATGGTTACTCCTCCACTATCCAACTTTAATGGACCCTGGTATGGGACCAGTAGATGGCAGCTTCTTGCGCAGATATTCTCAGGGTAAATGGAAGTACACCTCTCTGAGTGAGTGCATATTTGTTTTAAATTTGAACAGAGGATGGAACTTCTGTTGCGCCCCTCTCCCGGCCGGTCATGACCAGATGCCACCCAACATGGTAGATTCAAAGCTGCAGCCATTAAACCGTGTGGCCTTTGAATGGTTGAAGACAATTCGACCATCTCATTTAGTATACCGCTTTGAAGAAGAATGCTTTTTGGAACCATACCTCCCTAGCCGTTTTGCTAGACAATTTGGGTATGATCAGTTCCACGTAGGGAACGCAATCACCTGCCTTCAGGGCAAGGGTTTCTTGATTGACGGGGCCCGAGCTTGGGCCTACTACAATGCCCGTGACACAAAGGCTACCTTCTCGATGCCACCAAAGAGCACTCCTCAAGGGCCTCGGATGCTCTTTACATACTCGGTATTTTACACATCTGCAAATACTTTTGCCGAGAACTTTAATCTCGCCGATAGTTTTGCTTCTGCGATAAGATTGAGGAAATGGAGGATAGCTTTATCAATCCCTGCCAATGATGAGGCAAACGAGCCGGCGGATGAACCCCTAGAAACTTCAAGAGAAATGATGTTCCAACAAGAAGTAAACGCAGCAATGCGTATCTCTCTAAGAGTAGGAAAGTCTCCTGCCAAGAAAAGAAGAAGAGAGGAGCCTCCTGCTCCTGCAGCAAAGAAGAAATTGGTCTTGGAGCATTCTTCTGATAAAATGACTATAAGATCCTAATCTCGGCAGCTAGCCGAGACAAATCAGGAAGTTGCTACTACACCAACTTCTGTACAGAAGCAAACAGCACCAATAAATGTAGAGAGTCCCGACAGACCTCTACACAGAAAGAAGAAGAAGTTGGTCACCAGAAGAAATTTAGAAGCCTCTTCTTCCAAACAACTCCTGACTTCAGTAGATGCTGCAGCAGGATTTATAATGCCATCTCCCACCCCTGTTTCTGAATCAGGGAGTAAAATCCTTGAAGAGACTGAACAAAGGGGAGATCTTGACCCCAGAACTGAAGTTGAAATACTCAGAGAAAACATCATTGAAGAGGAGCTAAATATTACACGACCCCTTTCACCTGTCGCGGAGACGACTCAGCTTCCTCCTACTCCAAAGACTCTTCGTAAAGAAGAAGAGCGTGAAATGATCGAAGCTTTAGAAGATTGTTATAGCCTGCAGGAGGATCTAACCGCAACTGACAGTGGGAATGCAGCCCAAGAAGAAGAAGAAGATAAGGATGAAGAAAGCTCTTCGTCTGGAAATGTTGATAAGTATATACAGAATCCTGAAGGGGACAACGAAGAACACATATCTCTTGATACCGCCGACAATGCTTCGGATCCTAAAAAGGATATTGAAGTAGATGCGTCCGTAGAAAAGGTTGTTAACCCTGATGAAGACGTCGAGATAGAAATATCTCCTGAAGAAGTGGCTAGTGAAGATGTTCAGCAAGAGAATCCCGCCACCGAACCCCAAGGTATAAAATAAGATTTAACAATCTTCTTTCTTTAAAATAGATTAATATCTAATATCTTCATTTGTAGTTCTTGCAGGTCTTGATACTCTACCAACACCTCCGATGGACCTGGCTATGGTGCCTATTCCAACGGTAGTTGTTAGTAGTAGCCATCACTTATCTTGCGGCTCTGAAGCGGGCAGCAGCCAAGCTGTCGCAATTGAAGCTACTTCCGTTCAACGGGAGTCTATTCCAGCAGGAAATGCAGTTGTTGTTAGATCCAATCAAGGTAAGACTGCTTTTTAATTTGATCTTTTTGTTTATTGGCAAATTAGTAAAATAATAATTTTACTTTTTGCAGAAGAACAAACAGGAGGAGCAGCTAGTTCCACTCTGGCTTCTTTGTTTAAAGAGCCTATCATTCAGCAGCAAAGGATTGAGCAACCGACTACCCCATCCTCAACAGGGGTAGCTTCGACTCCTGGAACTATAGCCATCAATCAGCAAGTTGTACAATCATTTACCAAGTGCTTTTTTAAATCGTTGGGATCTCTTGCCCATAAGATGATAGAGAAGGAAGGAGCTGACTTTATTATGGTTAGGAAGCCAACTTCTTTTTTAATAAGAGCCATAAGGGATCAAGGAGATGAGGCTCAAGCCATTCTTCTTGAACATATATTGGATGAGTTGGAAGTATCCATAAAGAAATATAAAGAGCTCAAGAAGAAGAATATAGATTCTCTGGTGCAAGCCGAATATGAGCGACTAGCCCAAGAAGCTGATATTGAAAGGATAAACCTTCAGAACCTTTTAGAAGCTCATTCTGCAAAGTCCGCTGAATTCAACTCAAAGATAGAATCAGTTACTTTGGCAGCTGAGAACAAAGGACAAAGGCTTACTGAATTGAAAGCGGAAATCATTCGCCTTCAGAAGGAATTTGAAGAAGAAACTGCCAATCAACGACTTATGATTGAACAACTCAATGCCCTAATTCAAGAGAAAAATGAGTATGAAGAGACTCATAGTACTGAAATTACCCGCAGGACAATAGATATGCCTGTTTTTGATGAAGAAAAAGGGATGGAAGAAGCAAGAATGAGAGTAACAACTAGTCACGAAGAAGAGTTGCAGACCTTGAAGCAACAGATCAACAATTTGATTATTCCTCCCTCTTAATTGAAACTCTTTTGTATCTTTGTTTTTGTTGCTGTGGAAGCATTTTTGTACTGTCTTATATTCTGATTAAATAAAAGACATTTTGTTGTGATTCCATTATTTATTGCTTATTTTATTCAGATATAAATAATAGAGATAGAAAATATATTCAGAGGTGCAAGACATGATATATTTCTTGATGATTTTATAGAAAATAATTATATTCATTATATCTACTCAGAGGTAATATGGACGTGGCAGAATATATTGAGTATAATTATTTCGATTTGACAACTTAATCAAAAACGACAAGTTGCTGATGTAAATAATGAACGATGACGAATCGTCAATGTTTGTGAGATAAATGAACGGGAAGACCGTCAAATAATAGATGACAATGAACGGGTGAACCGTCAAGTGGTGATTAATGAATGGATGAACCGTTAAATGGAAATGAACGGATAATCCATCAGGTGATGATGAATGAACGGGTGAACCGTCGGGTAGTAATGAACGGATGAACCGTCGGATGAATGTGATAAATGAACGGATGAACCGTCAGAAGTTAATGAACGGATGAACCGTCGGAAGTTAATGAACGGATGAACCGTCGGATGAATGTAATAAATGAACGGATGAACCGTCGTTTCATTATTTGAGGAACTTCTATCTATATAAATATAGCAGAAATCTGACAGGAATAAACACTTCTGCTCTTCAACATAAAAATGTCGTCCGAAGAAGCATCTAAGAAGGCCGAAATCGCCTCGAAGGTTGAGAAGGGCACTGAAGAACGCCCTGCCGATCCAATCCAACCGAAGGAGGCAAAAGCAGGCGAAGGTTCGTCTACACCTCAGCCACCACGAGACATTCTGGACTTCCTGCTTGAACCCGGAAGGACTAACGAAGAAGAAGCCATGAGGATGGCTGCCTGCAAGTTTCTTGTGGGATCCAGCAAGGAGGTTCTCGACTCTTTTACTGATCATATTTTTGAGAAGGACGGCAGTAGCCCTCGTCCAAATGTAGAGAAAGATGATAGTGACCTTTAATATTATGTACTATCATATGATGAAATAAAATTTGCATTTTATTTATGAACTTGATCTTGTCTGATAATTTACAAATATTTACATTTATACATAATACTTCTTTAAGAATTTGCCACTGATAGGCATCATAGCAACTCGACCATCAAGTTCTGAAAGTTGATAAGCACCATTTGAGAAGACTTTGCTCACAACATAGGGACCTTCCCATTTTGCATCGAATTTCCCTTTGCTCATATGAGTCATAGTCATAGGACGTCTGACCGTTAGAACAAATTCTCCTTGCTGAAAGGCTCTGACCTTCACTTTACGATTAAATGTCTTTGAGATGCGGACTTGGTATAACTCAATATGCTGTTGAGCCATTAACCGTTTTTCATCCAACGCTTCCAACTCTTGGAGTCGAAGAAGGTCATTATTTTCTGTGGTAAGCTCATTGGCAATAGCGATCCTTAAAGAAGGAATTTGTAACTCCAAAGGAAGGACAGCTTCACAGCCATACACCAAAGAGAAAGGTGTAAAGCCGGTGGGATTGCGGACTGTAGTTCGATAGGCCCAAAGACATTCGCCAAGTTTCTCGCTCCAATTCCGTTTGTTAGTGGATACAAACTTCTTAAGGAGCTTAATAATGGTTTTGTTAAAGGCTTCAGCTAAACCATTAGCGGCAGGATTGTACGTCGTCGAAGCAACATTGTTAATCCGATGATCATCGTAGAATCTAGTAAACTTCTGACTAATGAATTGAGGTCGATTGTCATGAATGATTCTGCGAGGTACACCGAATCTATATATGACATGGTGTTTAACGAAATTGATGACACTGCTAGTCTTGACTTCAGCCAGAGGTATAGCTTCGGCCCACTTGGAGAATTAATCGGTTATCGCCAATATGAACCGATGTCCTCTAGAAGAAGGAGGATTAATAGGACCTATGATGTCCATACCCCAAGCTTCAAAAGGCCATGAAGCAGCAGTCGGGTGTAAGAGCTCCGAGGGTTGATGAATGAAGTCTGTATGGATTTGACAAGTACGACATTTCCTTGCATATTCAATGGCATCTGATACCATAGAGGGCCAATAATAACCCATACGTCTAATGCGATCCTGTAATTTAGGACCAGGTTGATGTGCTCCACAGACGCCATCATGAGCTTCACGCAACACTTGTTTGGCTTCATCACCAGCTAAACAGCGTAGAAGAAGACCATCATAAGTTCGCCGATAGAGTGCTTTGGTGGTTTGATTATAGTAAAATCGTAGAGATCGACGTCGAATGCTTGTAGCCTCCTTAGGATCTTCAGGGAGTATGTCATGTAATACGAAATCGATAAAAGGAGTCCTCCAATCTTCACTGATAACATTGACTTCAGTAAGATTACTGAACTCAATATTACGATTGTTTTCGACACAGAACAGTTCTCGATTAGAGATGACCACCACTTGCTGTCTTCTGATAGGGATGGCTAAAACTGCTGCAAGATTGGCCAAAGCATCTGCTTCAGTATTGCAAGCTCGGTGTACATATTCGATGAAGAAAGCTTTGAATGATATAGCCATGTTGATTACTGCTTCAAAGTAAGGCACCAGATCTTGATGGCGAACTTCATAGGTTCCTCTAACCTGATTAACAACCAACTTAGAGTCACCATAAACTTCAAGATACTCGATGTCTAGTTGTTTGGCTAGCTGAAGGCCAATGAGTAGAGCATTGTACTCTGCCACGTTGTTAGAGCAAGGCTCATCTAGAGAGTAGGCTCTTTGGATAATTAATCCGTCTGGAGAAACGAGAACAACTCCAACACCTGCCACTATAGCACCATTTGGTCCAATTCTTGATGCACCATCAAAGAATAAACGCCAGGTTGGAAACTCTTCGGAGATCATGTTGACTTCTAACGTCTCGTCAGGAATTTCGTCATAGAGTTTAGATGTTTCAGGTACAGGATGAGCTGCTAAGAAGTCCGCCAGCGCTTGACCTTTGACAGACTTTTGTGGAACATACACCATGTCATATTGAGCTAGCAGGATTGCCCATGTAGCCAACCGAGAATTAAGTGTACTTGGTTTCTTCATGAGTACCCGGAGAGGGTTAACTCGAGATATAACGTGAATAGTTTGACCAATGATATAATGCCTCGTCTTTTGCACAGCAAACATGAGAGCCAAGCATTCTTTCTCGACAGGACTATAACGGTGTTCAGCACCAATCATAGTTCGGCTAAGATAGTATATAGCTTGTTCATGGCCTTCTTTGTTCTTTTGGGCAAGTAAGGCACCCAATGAATGGTCCATAGCACGGACATACATCAAGAATGGAATGCCAGAGATAGGTGGCACCAAAACCGGTGGGTTCATAAGATATTGTTTGATATCGTCG
Source organism: Iris pallida (assembly GCA_029216955.1). Classification (NCBI taxonomy): domain Eukaryota; kingdom Viridiplantae; phylum Streptophyta; class Magnoliopsida; order Asparagales; family Iridaceae; genus Iris; species Iris pallida. Next base: position 15,072,361 of record JANAVB010041219.1, read on the forward strand.
AATGCTCGTTGACATTCTTCAGTCCAAACAAAAGATACACCCTTCTTCATTAATTGAGTGAATGGTCTGCAGCGTCCAGACAAGTTCGAAATGAATCGCCTGATGTACGGAAGTCGGCCTTGGAATCCTCGTAGCTCTTTTAGGTTGCGTGGAGGACGCATCTCTTGGATGGCTTTGATCTTCTCGGGATCCATGTGTATACCCTTAGAGGTAATGACGAAGCCGAGAAACTTGCCACTAGAGACACCCAAGAATGACTTGGTGGGATTCATCTTGAGCTGATGTTGACGCATGAGATTAAATATTGTTCTCAAATCTTGGAGGTGATCTTCTTTTAGACGACTTTTAACAGCAATATCGTCCACGTAACATTCGACTGTTTTGCGAAGATGATCTTTGAAAATAGTACTCATAGCACGTTGGTAAGTTGCACCAGCATTTTTAAGACCAAATGGCATCACTGTATAACAATAAACACCACGAGGAGTGCGGAAAGATGTATGCTTTTCATCTTCAGGATGCATTTTGATCTGATTATACCCGAAAAATCCATCCATAAAAGATATCCTTTCGAACCCACAAGTATTGTCAATCATGACGTCTGTGATAGGAAGAGGAAATTCATCTTTTGGACATGCTTCATTGAGATCTTGGAAGTCGATGCAGACTCGAACTTTTCCAGTTTTCTTCAGAACTGGGACAACATTGGCTACCCAATCAGGATGCTGCTCTTCTCGAATAAAGCCACAAGCGATGAGCTTCTTGACTTCATCATCAATTGCGTCCATCATTTTAGGCTTAAATCGCCTTTGTTGCTGTTTGACTGGTTTAGCATTAGGAAGAATGTTCAGTTTGTGAGTAGCAATCTTAGGATCTAAACCTGGCATGTCTTCATAACTCCAGGCAAAGACGTCGATATATTCTTTAATAAGAAGAATCAACTCTTGTTTGTCTGCTTCTGGAAGATTCTTGCTAATAAAAATTGGCCGAGGTGAATCTATTTCTCCTACATCAATTTGAAGTAGTTGATCTTCAGTAGGAGGTTCACGTTGTTCAAATCGAAGTACCCATTGGTTATCCATATGTTGAGCCCAAGGATCTGTTTTCGGACTTTCTTCAACATCTTCATCACAGTCTTCTGGTAGTTCAACAGAGACCATGTTAGAAGATACAATTATACGATGGACTTCACCGATGCTGGTATCGGAATCCCATGATCTGGAATCAGAAGAGTTAGAACGTTCTTCACTATCTGATTCAGAAGCTGCTGGGGATAACAGTGGAGGAGAAGTATATCCGAGACCTTTTTTGGTCCTGTCATAGTACATTTGTGATTTTTCGTTTGGAACTGTTGTACGAATGGGAGTTCGTCTACTTTTACCGTAGTTAAGGCCGCTCTTAAAGTCGTAACCCATCTTTCGGAGGATGTCTCTTGATTGTTGACTATAACGATGGAACTGGAGACGTCCCGTATCGTTAACTTTGCTATCATCCGTATAGTTAATCTTTGTTTCTGGTCTTTTATATAAAAAAGCTGAACTTTCACCTTTCTTTAAAGAAGGATGAATACGGTAAGAATCATCTGGATCTTCAAGCGAGACTTCTGTCTGAAGAGATTGTACGACTCCCAGTGTAATTGATTGGAAGCTATCTAACATATCCAAATAACTTTTAGTATAATAAATAACATCAGTATACTGGAAAGTAGATGCTTTTTCATTGATTTGTACATCAGTATTTACAATAGGACCTTTAACCTTAGCAGATTTGGTCAAATTGATTACAAGAGGGGGAGAAGAAGAACGTGGAGGAGGCTTGTTACGACGGAGGTCAATAACAAGTGGCTCAGAAGAGGTGAGCTCCCTTTTTTCTTTGTTGCGATTTAGATCAACAACAAGTGGCTCAGAAGGAATGAGCTGCTTTTTGTCTTTGTTGCGACGTAAGTCGATAACAAGTGGCTCAGAAGAGGTGAGCTCCCTTTGATTTTCATCAGCATCAACTGATTTCTTTTGAACTGGTAAGTGAATAACCAGTGGCTTAGAAGATTGAGGATGAGAGACTCGCCCCTTAACAGGTATGATAAGAGTGTCTTGAGGTACTGCTTTTTGATCTTCTTCAGTATCCATAGCCAATACTACCTTCATAAATTCATCCTTGTACATACGAGCATCGTTGCAATAAGCTTCAATACCCTTGAAAGGATAAAGGTCCGCAACTTCCTTATGAACTTGTCCTTTGTCATCAACGTATTTAAAACATTGATGAAGAGTTGATGGAACGACATTGTGTTCATGGAGGAATGGCCTTCCCAGGAGAGCATTATAAGAACAACCATGATTGTCAATGATATAAAAGGTCACCTTTGTGCGAAGATTGCCTATTTGGAGTTTTAGACGAATCTTGCCCAAAGGTTCACTCTTTCCTTGATTAAATCCCAGAATAGTAGTGATCGTGGTTGAAAGACTATGCACTGGTATCTTCAATGCATCTAGCATTGTCTTTGGCATAATACTAAGTGCAGACCCTGGATCTATCAGGATACGATCAACCTTCATTGAATCTACATAACCCGTATAATAAAGAGGACGATCATGTCTATTATCTTCCATTAACATATCATCCTGAGTGAAGGTAATATTTGGGATCAGTTCCAAGACGCTATGATTGTGATGACAAGAGACTGATTCTGATTCTGGCTTCTTGAGAAGAGTTAAGCAAGTTTCAGCCTGCATCAAAGCTTCACTTAGAGTTTCTCGTGTCTCTTTAGAAAGACGCAAGAGTTCAAAGATTGACAACCTGGCTGGTGTATTGGCTAATTGAGCCAATATATCAAAATTGTAAGGCTTCTCAAGCCCAGTAGGAGATGTCTTCTTTAGAGGTTTGTCAAATCGAACTTGTTGCTTGCCTTTATCAGCCGTTGTTGGCTTAGGAGGAATTGATACTACAACTGGTAAAGATGTAGAAGGGACCTCTTCAACAGATGCAGGTTGTACCAGAACAGGTTCGGAAGAAGAAACAGGATCCTTTTGCCCTTCAGAATGATCTTTCAAATAAGCTTTTCCTGATCTTGTGCCTAACAGAATCTCTTCGTCAACAATAGGATCAAAAGATACCATGTTGCAGATTTTGGTCTTGCCTTTAGAACGAATTTTCTTCTTGGAAGATATCTCAAATTCTGGAGCAAGATCAGGATGGATCCACATAATTTCACCGTTGTCAAGAGACAAGGGAATAAGACCTTCATTGGATGGAAGCGGGAGATTCTCAATTTCAAGGGTTGCTTTAGGAATTGGAATGACACCATGCTGTATCATCTGCGGAGGGAAATCTCCAAATTGAACTGAAACCATATTTGCCGTAACAGTCTTTTCATCTTGTTGCAAAGTGACTACACCTGCATTAACAAGCTCTTGAATCTTACCTTTGAGCACATAGCATGCTCGAGTAGGATGTCCAATAAATCGGTGATAGACACAATACTTGGGATGATCAGTTTTATTGACTTCATCAAGTTTCTTTGGATCAGGGAGTTGAATTTTGTTGCTTTTGAGTAAACACTCAAAGATACTTGCAGTGTCACTTTCGTCAAAGGAATATTCTACCTTCGGACGAGGTTCCCTCGGTGGAGGTGCAGAAGGAGTAGGAGTAGATGTAGGTGGGACCACATTGACAGCCAAAGATTCTTTATTTTTGTTCAAGTTAATGTTTAAAGTCTCTTTCGCTTTGCGATTGTTCTGGCGATTGCCACCACCTGAATTCTGATGCTCATCGCGATCAGGGTTAGACATTTGTACCCCCAATTGTTTAAACTTGTCGGCACTTACTTCAGCGGCTTTGGCGTTGACAATGAATGAGGGCCAATCTTGGAATTGAGTAGATCCCGTCCACATACTGATAATAGGCAAAAGATTTGCCTTACAAGTATCAATAGTGACAGTAGCTGGAGTCCCTGGAGGCATTTTCAAAGCTTCACGGCGGAACCGTTCAATAAAGCTCTCAGCAGTTTCATTATGTTTTTGTTTGATTTTGTTGAGAGCTGACATCGTCATATCATTAAATCCTTCATAGAACCGTTCCAGAAAGATTTGTTTAAGACCTGAAAAAGAAGTAATGCAACCATCGGGCAAACTTCTGTACCAGTCGTATGCTATGCCGGCTAAACAACCGACGAACACTCTGGTAAGAAGAGCGTCATTTGGCTGAAGTTGAACAGTCATTACCTCAAAATGATTGATGAATTGACTCGGGGAAGTACTGCCATCGAACAGAGAGATTGTAGGGATTTTGTACTTTGGGGGAAACGGGACGTCCTTCCATTCAACCGGATAGGGCTATTTAATCCCCAACCTTTGTAGATTGTCTTTCTCTTTAAATGCTTCAAACTGGGTTCGTAAGAGTTTGACAGCTTCATTGGCGTCTTCTGATGAAGAAGAAGGAGCAGGTTGAATTGTAGTGGTAGGAGGAGGAACAGCGTTGTAAGCACTACCCCCAGCTCCTGAATGGCTAGGCGTAGTTTGTACTTGCACTTGTACAGGAGGCATTTGAGGAGGCACTACCCCCAGCCCAGTATTGGCAGGTATTGAAGACGCTATGATCTCTGGACTAGTAATAGGTGCTGTTGGTGGTGTAACATGCTGTGCTACAATGATGGAATGCATACTAGCGACCATTTCAGCCATGGTCTTTAGCTTATCTTCAAGTGCAGCAATTCGCTGTTCTTGATTTGCGGAGGTTGAAGCATCTGGATCATCGGTGACAACATAAGCCGTCACTTCTCTTGGCACAGTAGAAGATACTGTTTGTTCAGAACTTTCACTGTATGCATCATAATCAGAAAACGAATCATCTCCTGACTGAGAAACAGGGAGATGACTTGAAGGATTTTGAGAAAGATTTCTTTGACCGATTGTATCTCGGCTTCGGGAACGGGTATGTTGAAATACTCCTTCTGAAGATTCTTGAAGTAATTCCAAATACCGTTGGCTTGGCTTGCGGGGTCTACCATGCTTAGAGCATCTTTTACCCCCAGTGTCTCGGAAAGTCATGTTAACAGAAGCATACAAAACTTCATCTTCTTCTGACATAGGTTCAGATTTAGCAAAAGTTAAACGATCGAAGACAGATCGTTTTGTCGTTTGACAACAGCATTGGATGATGACTTTATGATTACAGTGATGATCAGATGATTGAACTGGAGGAGTTGAGGCGTTATCCCGTTTTTGTCTGAGATGTTCTCGGAGATCAGAAACCATGCCAGGACGAGGAAAGGTTCGAGGAATATGTTCTTTAACAATATTCGGAACATGGTTCCGATTCTTCAAATGTTTAGTCCCTTGAGTATACAGGGAAGTACTCACTTTATTGGCATAGGTATCAGGATTTTTGTTCCTGGAGGTTTGTTTTTGAGGCTTGACCTTCGGCATAGGTTGCTTACGTTTTGCCGAAGTTGGCCTGTTAAGATATGTTCTTAGATCTGCAAATTCACCCCCAGGAGTTTCTGTTTGAGACACTAACAGTTTTCCCTGTCTGGAATGACAAATTTGGAGAGTCAGGAGGTCCTGGAATTCTGCTATCGGAGTAGGCAGAATACCTCTTTGATTAGTACAAGTACTCTTGTTATAAAGGAAAGAAGAATCCTTGTTTGCCAGAGTTCTTGAATTGATTGGAGCCGAGACACATTGAGATGGATCTTCTTCAGTAAAGACTGAAGAAGACTGAAAAAAGACTAAAGGGCCTTTTCCTTTGTTTTGAGATGAAGGGTTAGCTAAAGAGCGTTTCCCTCTGTTATTTTCCAAGTCATGAGACAAGGAAGTTTGAGAAAAGACCAATGGACCTTTTCCTTTGCTTTGAAGAGAAGGAGGAATAGTCAAAGGACTACCTTCAATGGATTGCGCAGGGGCAATAGGGTGTTTGGGAAGAGGAGTAGAATCTCTTTTTTTATTGTGAGAAGCCAGAATTTTAGCCAAAAGGCTATTTTTCTTGGATTGCGCAGACTTGGTTTGCGCATGGGTGGAAGGTGCACTAGTCATTTGTGCATTAGAAGCTTTGGTAGGAAGTGCATCAGGAGTTCTTGTCTTAGAGTGCTTGGGAAGCACTTTAGTTACTGGAGTGCTATTTTGCGCAGGAAAAGCCACTGCCAATTGCGCCAGAGTCATAGGAGTCTTCTGTTTTGACAAGGCAGCATATGAAGTAGCTTGCGCAACAGTTGCAACAGATTGTGCAGTCTTGACTGCAATAGATTGTGCAGCAGTTGCTGAGACAGACTGTGCAACAGTTGGCACAGCAGTTTGTGCAGCAGTCTGATTAGCAGATTGTGCAACAGTTGGTACAGCATTTTATGCAGCAGTCTGACTAGCAGATTGTGCAACAGTTGGTACAGCATCCTTGGTGGCAAAAATGCCAGATTGTGCAGACTTGGAGACCCAAACTGAGCGCACTTTGCTACAGTACGGGGAATGGTCTTGGAGTTGAGCATCGCCTCGTAAGCTGTCTGATTGACCTTAACAACCAGCGTCTTCTGCGTCTTCCCGATAGACGCTACGTCACATTGAGTTGCTACTTCCTCGTCGGAGGAGAAAGTTGTCCCCAGCAGAGTCGTCATTTTGTTTGCAAAAACAAAAGTATAGAACTTTATTGATACAAACTGTAATAAAGATTACAAGAATTCTGGGAAAATTATAACTATAGGAATCCAATCTTGATGACGATTGCTTTATCCCTTGGACGATGTGAACTGTGAAGACGAAGCCTTTGAAGTTGAAAACAACTCTGGAAACTGAAGGCAAAAGCCTCTGAAGTTGAAGACAAAAGTCTCGGAAGAATGCAGCAGCACTTTGGCAAGAACTCCTGAACTCTCTGATTTCTGATCTCTGATCTTGATCCCTTTAAAATGAAGACTTGAAACTCTATTTATAGAGTTCTGAAAATAACTAACTTTCAGTTATTTTGGACTGTGTAGGATGATTTACGCAGCATTGGTTTGCGCAACATTGATTTGCGCAGACAGTTACTGGATCGTGGGCCAACTATCATGGACACATGGCATCATTTGATAGAAATACGCATGATCGTGCATAAACAGTTGCCACGTAATGAGCAATCGCTGGCATGAATGCCACGTGTAACTTAACAATTATATTGATAGAGTGCGCAGAGTTGAATTGTGCATACATGGTTTGCGCAGACTCAAACTGCGCAGGATTGGTTTGCGCTGCCAGCTGTCAGCCGCCCTCGAGCACTGTGCGGCACAGGAAACGAACAGATTTCTTGTTATTCGTGCTGTCAGTTGTCAGAAAAGATTTGATTTGATTTGGTAATGATGACTTCTGCCACGTCAGTCTGCGCAGTTGGAAGTGTGCGCAAAGCAGTATGCGCAATCGGATTGCTGCGCAATCTATTGTCTGCGCAATTCATCCAAATGATGGGTTTCTTGATTTCTTGACTTTGTTGATTGATGCAACTTGATTTTTTAGGACCTACAGCATATATTGGGGCATTCTTCGTACATGTGTAGCTGGCATGTTCACGTACTTGGTCCTATGTATTTTGGGACTGGAGCGTTACATATAGCGAGGTGTGCATAGAGTGCATGAATAGGAGAACGTTGAAAGTAGAATATCGAAGGATTGTATCATGGCGTGCACCAAGTGCACGGCCCATTGAACATTGAATACTTAATCCTAGAAAATTGAAAGTATGGTTTCGTACGCAAAGTTGACAAGTTGTGGCACAATCCCATGGAACTGTCATAACATTAAAGGGTACGCTTTGTCTGCGAAGTATGTAGTTGTGGCACAGATGCCACTGAACTCCTGTTGTACAAATAACTTATGAATGGAACGTGTTATGTAGTATAGAGGCATTCGGGGCCTACGGGTCGCCGTTCGGAGGCATTGTGCATCAATACGGATGTGTTGGAACATAGTACGGATGGAACTTGAGATAGAAGGATGATAATGTAAGTTGATACGATTTATGAGTTCAGACACAAGAATTTGCTTATGATTGTTATGGCTTCTTAAAAGTTCATGCGTATTGCATGGTCGATGGACTTGGACAACCTATACATGGCTTTGCTTCTCTCGAACGTAGATTGTCGGGGCATCGGGACCGTTCGGCCTAGAAGAGAATTATGATGGGTATTGGTGGTGCACTTCTTTAAGACGGTTTGCAACATGCTATTTTTGTGATAAGTTACAAACCCGTGATTCGGGGTCCTTTGGATGTTGGGCTAGCAACCGGTACTGGAGCGACCGTCGTCTTACATGGAGATTTAATCCATTATGGCTCGGAATGCCAATAACCAGATATTGGTCGGTGGACTGAAATTAGAATCGGGTCCAGGGATAGATCGTGACACCATTATAGTTTATGGTAATGTTGTTGGTTTGATGGCTTGGCCATTTGGATACAAAGATGTGCACGGTTACTATGTTTATGTACTTCATGACGCTAACAATGTTTGTTGCAGGGACATGGTACTTAGCACATTTACTTTCTCATATTATCTATAACATGCTTATATATGTACATATTTTACTACTTTCGGTTATGCCATGAAATCGATACTAAGACTAAATAGAAATATTACCAAATAAGATGCATGCTTCACAAAATTAGTTACTGTTGGTTTAGGCGAGTGGGTTACCTCACTCTTCAGTAAACGATAATGTGCTAACCCATATTGTGGGCATCATTTTCAGGTGCTCATGATGTATGGAACAAAGAAATCCTCTTTGAGTTAGAGAGATCATAAGTGTTGTAACCCAATTTGGCATGTTCATTTGGACTATTCAGAGCGTTTGTATTCTGCTGCTTCATTAATAAAAGTGATTCTTTTGTATACTCTGATTTGTCTGTCTGTTCCGTTGTAAATATATTGACTTTGAGATAGTCATTTGAAGAATTATCATCTTGCCTTGCACGAGTGCAACTCCAGACTCGTGCGACATCACGTCCGACGAGTACGATCGATTCAGCATAAATCAATGCGAGGACGAACGATTTTCGGGTCGAAGCGTGGCAAGATCAACAACTCAACATAGGAGAAGTCTAACCATCAAGATCCACAAATAAGTACAACTCATACATTTATCTCAGGAACAAACCTGATCTAAATAAAATACTAAGAGTTTTAAGCGTCAAGGCTAATAGCATCCAAGATAATTGATGATACGGATAAGCATTTCCCTGGACATCCTCGCCATCTAATCATGCGTCAATGACATGAATCTCAGTCTTATCTCCAAAAGGTCTATAGAAGGAAGTATACAAATCCTTCTCACTTAAAATAATAACATTATACAGTCAATATTGAGCAAAGTACAATTATAATTTAAAGTTAATCAAGACAATATAAAGTCTATAAAGGCAAATGCCATAAATGACAAGTAAGAAAATAGAACAATTATGAACTAGAATGTATGGAAAGATTAAGTAATATAAAGAGGAAAACTAAGAACATGTGAAATAATAATAACAATAGCTAATTTTAATCAACGACTCAAGTAAATGGAATACTTCTTTCAACTAGTGGATGGTTAGGGATAAGATCCGGCCCGACTTACATGTGGTGTGTGCCTGCTATTAGTCAAATGCGGACCATATGATATTTTTGTGTTGATCACATGCCTAGTAAGGTATTACCCTATCACGATCCGCATCCAGACAATTGGGCACAAGTGGGTGAGTACGTCCAGCCTACGCTGCAGTATCGACGATAGTATACTGTTTAGACCTCAATATCATCTATTATCTCAAAAGTATAACATCCACATATCTAACTATCACTAACTATATCATGAAGTAGTAGGAAATGGACTGAAATGCATATGAATGAAAGCTTTGCTTTTAGACTATCATAGGAAAAGAAAATAATTAGAGAAGGTAGCTAACGAAAATCCCGAGCACGAACTCCATGTGAGCAGCCTGATATGTCAATTATACAGTCATGATTGAAGCAAAGTATAATGCACAAAGTGCGGATCAAAACGGTACAGAGCTATAAAACAAGTACTTGAATGAATAAGTAAGACTAAAACATGTATGAATTGTAAACATGATAAAGTAAACATGGTAGGTATACAGAATTATCATGACATGGTGACAACATCAACATAAAAAATTAATCAAGTAAGCTGCAACTAAGTGATTGAAATATCAGTTTCCACATGTGGACGATTAAGGATAAATTCGACACGATGCACGTGCAGTGCGCGACTGCTTTTAGTCACCTAAGACCATGAAATAGTTCTGGGTAGTCTGCACATCTACTAGGATATTTTTCTACTGGACTAGCGGTCATGGATTCGAGTCAAGACACGAAACAAGTCACGAAACACGGTGATCACGAATAGGAATCCGCAAGCACTAATTAGCTCTCGTGTGTATTATCGTGTCAAGATCATGCAAGAATATCTAGAACATGTATCATAGAACTATAAACTAATGAAGTGCAATGAGTGTAGAGTGCTCGTCTCGATTAATTGAAGTCGATGTGCGCGATATACGAACGTATCGACACGAAATAGGTCAAATAACTAAAACCTATTGATGATCCCAAATGATTTAATAGATAGATCCATCGGTTGTAGAATATCCCAAATAGCCAGATTTGATATAAAGAAGTCCAGATTCGAAGATCCATATTATGTCCAAGATTAGATATTTGGGGTTCAATGGCCTAGAAGGATACAAGAAATACAGAGATTAGCTAATGAGAAACAAATTAGGCTAAGGGTTGATTTAGTTTTTCACGTATACATCTTCTGTTCCGTGACAAAAACAATACCGATACCACAAAAAAACGTGCCGACGTGGCATCTTGCATGGGTGGATGCAACTCCTTGGTGAGAGACGGATGACCATTTATTTTACGCTTAAAAAACATTTCTTTTTCATTTGAATAATGAATGTGGGAGAACCTAAGTTAAAAAAAATATATACAAAACCAAGCCAACCCCTCCTCTTTATTATCTGGGGCCTTCGGAGGAGAGAGAGAGAGAGAGAGAGAGAGACAGGGTTTTTGCACTCTCACAAATCCACCCACCCATCTTCATCTTCCCTTTCTCTCTCTCTCTCCAACCATCCATTACTCTTTGCATCCCATCCCATCCCATCCCATCCCAACTATGAGGATCAGGAGGAGACCATCCTCTTCTCTAAACCCAGATCCATCTCTCCAACCACCACCAAAAGAGGAAGGAGCAAGCGGAGGGTTGCACCCAGATGGGGATCTACCAGATCCACTGCTGCAGACGCTCCATCCTCAGCACAACACGCTTGAGGTGTGTGTATATGTTACAATTGCACTTGCACTTGCACCTGAGTTTCTTTTTTCTTTTTTTCTTATTTCTTATTTCATATATTATGCATAGTGCAATATCTTCCCACTCTGGTTGGTCTCTGATCTTTGGGTGCAGGTGCTCAAGGAGGAGAAGATCCAAATAGTAGATGATTCTTCTCCACAACAAACATTGAGGTTGGTACAACTATTTTTTAATTTTACAGCAACAACCAACAATTTCATCAGCAAAAAAAAAAAAAAGAAGAAGAAGAAGCATACCCACATATACTGTGGTAAACCATGCACTCCACCCACCCATCAATCACATGCCACTCACTCATGCACCCATTTAAGTAAGCACACACCAACGCATACCCATTTGTATTTGCACATGAGAGCATGAGGGGAGTACACAACCATGTACGACGTGTGTGTATGTACGTATTTGAATGTGAATTGTTTGCCATATGTGTGGTCTCTCCCCCTAGCTACATGCACGCCAACGGCAGCGGGAGAGGAGGCTCAGCTGCAGAGGTGCCATTTGGGGTGGGATTGGGGTGGTGCAACGGAGAGAGCGCGGTCGCGGTGCCGAGGAAGAGGAGAGGAAGTCGGGTGGGCGAAGAGGATACGGCGAAGGCGAAGCCCGTATCTTCTAGTAATAGTATTGCACCACGCAATAATAGTAGTAATAATAATGATGATGCTTGTGGTGGTACTGAAGTGGTAATGGGGGAGGAAGGGAAAAGGAAGAAGAGGGGTTCGCCTGTGCTGATGGAAGGGTCGCGGTGCAGCCGGGTGAACGGGAGAGGATGGAGGTGCTTCCAGCAGACCCTCGTCGGCTACTCCCTCTGCGAGCATCACCTCGGCAAGGGGAGGCTCAGAAGCATGAGCAGCGTCCGCGGGAGTAAATCGGGAGCTAGCACTACTACTAAACACAAGGACATCGTCGACGGTGAGTCGACAGCAAACCTGGCCGGGAAGAAAGGGAGGAAGAAGAAGATTGGGACGATGAAGGCTCGTTCGATCAGTACCTTGCTCGACGAGACCGACCACGCGGCCGCTGCAATCATATCGTCCTTAGCGGTGCCTGTGCTGGAAATCGACAAGCGATTGGTGTAGACTAGTGCAAGCAAGAATTATGCATGAACTTCAACTATTGGTAACTCTTCTCTCTTCCTCTTTTCATATATATATATATATGGTTTCTCTAGCTAGAGATGGATTCAAGCATTTGATTGATAATTCGGAAATGTGTTCGTTCTTGTTGTGTGCACTTAAGCTTGCACGAATATGTTCTCATTCAACTGCATTAATCTTGACTGTGGAGATTTCTGCAGAGTTCTCTACTGGCTAAGTTAATTCAGTGTGCAACTTTAGTTAATTACTTGCATGTCAAAAATACCAGCAATTAAAATTCTCTAGATAGTCTTGATAGTTGTGTTGTGCGACTTTGCTTGCTTGTTTGCTCTTGAACGGGAGCCATGGTCCATAATTTCGTTGGATGCAATCTTGATTACATTGTGGTGCAATTGATTTTTCTTTGCCATAGGTTTTTATTGCATCAGTCGGTCCACTTGTACTCTTTGTATGTTCCATAGTCGGTAAGTACGGTTTAGTGCATAATCGCTTCCTTCTGAACGCAAGCAAAAAAATTGTACTAATGTGCCAACCACCTATTTTGTTTTCTTCTTTTCTATTATAAGCAAATACCGCCCGGCCGGTAGGTAAGGCCAAGCACCGTATGATAATTGTGTCGGTAACAATAAGAGTGACAATATTATTCACAAGACTTTTTCAAGTCAAAACCAATTAGGTCTCTCCATATATATATATATATATATATTTTGTCATTGTATTTCATTAGGCCATCTCCAACCAACGACAAAACACAAATTTGAAGTTTTTGTCACCTCCATTCATTTGCCAATTTGAAAAATAAATAAATTGTGAAGAAACTATATATTTCCTCAAATTTGAGAAGAGAGAGAATCCTAGAATTCACTATTTATACAATATATTTTACTATTTTTAATTTATATCTTTTACCTTATATATATAATTAATATAATAATAATACTATTAAAAAATATTGTTGAGATCTTTCGCAGGGGGGGGGGGGGTGGTGTTAAATTTTAATTTATTGTATTATTAGATATTGAACAATAAGTAGCTAAGTTGTTATTAGTTGCTAAGCGAAATATAAATTAAGTTATAATATAAGTAAAAAGAATGTATGTAAATTATATTAAAACAATTGTAAAAATAAATGAATTTATGTGGACGTAAATAGATATTAATTATTGTTTGAGGAAAGATGGTTTGGAGTTGGTAAAATTTTGAGGATGGAATAATACGAAAGTATACCATTTTGAGTCCTTCAATTGAGAAATTTTTTGAGTAATGGATTGGAGATGACATGGCAGTGACAACAAGGGCTGCATCGGGTCATCGACTACTACTATGTTGATCACATCTCGATAGTTTAGTCCCCAATAAAGAATGGTTCGACTCATGTCATGTCTAGATCCTTATGTAGAGAACTTTATCTTTGCTTTTGCAACACGCATGAAAGAATTCTAAAATTAAGTGGCAAGGGGGCGAAGAACATAAACATATTGTCTTAAAAAAGTTCATATGGGAGAGTATATATATATATATATATATATATATATATATATATATATTTTGAAAGATTATAATTATGGTGAACGCTCCCACCAAAAACACAGTGAGAGCGATTTCAGAAACTATATATATATATATATATATATATATATATATATATATATATATTTTTTTTTTTTTTTTTTTTTTTTTTTTTTTTTTTTTTTTTTTTTTGAAAGTTTATAATTATGGTGAACGCTCCCACCAAAAATCCAGTGGGAGCGATTTCAGAAACAATTTACATGGTTCCAAAATAAAATTTTATATATATATATATATATATATATATATATATATATATATATATATATATATATATATGTTTGAAGCAATGGGTAATTGTGGCGAACTCGCCTCCACTGGGGCTCGAACTCCAACCACTTGGGTCGCATGCATCTCTCTTAACAACTAGGCTAGAGGTCATTTGATATATATATATATATATATATATATATATATATATATATATATATATATATATATATATATATATATATATATTTGAAAATTAAAATTTTATACTATAAATTATGTAAGTTTTTAGAATTTAGGAAAATAATGCCATTCTTCTAGACCATAATTTAGGGGATTGTGGGTTAAGAGAGTTAAGTGAAGGAAAAAAAAAATTATGCTTGGTTTGAGGGTAAAGGTTTAAGAGGGAGAGTTGTCACGGTCTGATCCTGGAGAACCGTAAAGTCGTCACTAGACATGATGCCGTGAAAGCCTAAGTTGCGCTTGCACAAGGCTAAGACTTGTGCAATACAAAAATATACTATTCAGACAACAATGTAGCGGAACTTTAATTGCAAAATTAAAAGCAGCGAATAATATTGCAGAAAATCATTTGAACACAAAGATATAAGGAACAAATCTCTTATTAGTAATTTTGAATCGACTACAAGGCTCTCAATATCTCTCTGATACATGTCGTATTTGGCTTACATCTCTCTTGAACTATACAAAAGTACAATGATATCGTTCCATACTTTACATCTTTTTTTTTTATAGAAAGCCATCTCTTTGCATCATCTTCTTCTGATTTTCGGCTCCTGAAAATGTGGATCTGGCTATCGCTTCGGACTATCCATTCGAACGTCTCGCATCTGCGGACAAACTGGTGTGCCGGGATCAGTACATTAACGTACTGGCGGAAGACAAATGTTTAACTGTCTGAAACGATCGTTGAGTATTCATGTGAGAAATTTTTGTATTATTAGTGATCTTGCTATCTTTTATCTACGTTCATTTTATGCAGTATAGAGTAAGAGTCAAATTACTTATTTTGAAAACATTTTCGAAAGGTCATATTTCATATTCCATTCCAGCATATACAATATGGTCAATTGTTCATTTACGATAATCATTCTATCTATCTAGATGTGCGCAGCATGTTTCATGAGCTATAGCATTTCTTTAGAAACATTAGCAGTCACATCACTTTTAGCATTCTTTCTCTTAGTAACAATTAGCAGCAATCTAGGCAGCAAAGTTTTACATATTGAATAGAACACCATTCATGTAATACAATTTATTCTAAGGAACAATTTTGTAAAAGAAACTTAAGCAACACAGATATCACTTTAATAGGGATTCTTACCCACGGTCAGCGATTCATTCTTGCACAAGACAGTGATTAGCATAATATATATATATATATATATATATATATATATATATATATATATATATATATATGAGCGTTCGCCACAATTACCTTCTTTCAAATATATATATATATATATATATATATATATATATATATATATATATATATATATATATAATATATAATATTATATTATATTATGAGTTCATGTACTTATATGCATTTTTAGACTGATAATAATCTTTACATATGCATGCAACTTGATTAGCAATTGTGACTCAAGGTTCAGCCATGCACTAATACATGCACATACCAGCAACTGTGACTCATAGTTCAACTCTTCACTAGTATTCGCTCATACTAGCAGCTGCGACTCACGGTTCATCTCTTCACTGATATATGCACATACTAGTAGTTGTGGCTCAGGACTCAGCTCTTCACTAATCGATACTTATCTATATGTTGATGAATAGGCCATTCTCAATGGATAAAAGTTGGGACATACAAGCACATCTCACTAAGAAACTAGCATTTCCTGATCGCGAGGACTTCTATGCTCAGGATGTCATATTGCCTCCTAGACTGAGCGATCCCGGTACTCCGGAGATCGGTCGAAAGATTACATCCTTGTGCATAAGTTGTCCAAGCCAAATGTATGAATACAACTTCTATCAGATAAAAACTCTACTATGCACAGTTTATCGATCAACAAACATTTTCATCTAGTCTCTTCGTTTCATATCATAGAGCCAAAATGTTCTCTTCTTTTCATATAAAGGTCCTCTCTTCTCTTCTCTCTCGAGTCAGCACACTGTTTTTTCTTGTCTATATAGTATCTTCACTGAGCGGGGCACTACATGAGTCATAGATGGTTAAGTGCTGGTTTGTTTTGATTTCTTTTGTCCATTCTTTCAAACTTCCAAATCAGGAATCGGGTGGAACGTAGGGATCGAGTGAAGATTTTGTTTAGAAAGTTATAATTATTCCTTATTTGTTCCATAAATATCATAATTTTTTCTTTTCTTTTTTTCTTTTGAACCTGCTGCTCTGTAGCTTCCCGATTTTGTCCAAGTTCATCCTATGATGCCTAGCATATAATTCTCATGTTACTTAATTTTATTGTGTTGGAATTCTAGTTATTTTCTTTTTATAAGTATTATATTCGTAAAGATATTTTCACAAATTTTAATTAATAACCCAATCAAACTAATTTTATGTTATAGATAATAAAGATATTTTGGTAATTATAATATTTTATTAATCTTTCTTCCACTGAAAACATTCAAGCCAGGTTATATATATTGACTCCCTCTCCCTTAGGGCTTGTTTGGTAAATGGATTTGGATTTTGGATTTGGATTTGGAAATCCAAAATTCAAATCCAAATCTAAATCATGGATTTCAAAATCCAAGTCCAAATCCAACTCCAACCAAACATAGGATTTGGATTTATGATTAATAACTAAATTATAGTCATGATCAATAATTAAGCTATTAATTAATTATAATTATTATTGATTATAAAATTAATAATTAAAGATTAATAATTAATAATTAACGATTAGTTATTATTAATTATAAAATTAATTACCAAACAATTAGTTAATTTTTAAATAAATAACGATTAATAAATAACGATTAATAATTAACGATTAATAATTGATAATTATAATTAACGATTAATAATTAATAATTAAAGATTAATAAGTTTTAAATAATGATTAATAATTATAAATTATAATTAATGATTAGTAATTATAAAATTAATAATTAACGATTAGTTAATTTTAAAAAAAATAACGATTAATAAATAACGATTAATAATTAATAATTATAATTAATGATTAATAAATAATAATTAATAATTAACGATTAAAAATTTATAATTAACGATTAATAATTATAAATTATAATTAACGATTAGTAATTAATAATTAACAATTAATAATTTTTAATAATTAACGATTAATAATTAATGATTAATAATTTTTAAATAAATAATGATTATTATAATTATAAAATTAATAATTAATGATTAATAATTAATAATCAACGATTAGTTAATTTTTAAATAAATATTAATAAGTTTTTAATTAACCATAAATTAAATATTTTAAAAATAATAATTCTAAATTAATATAATGATGATTAGTAAATTATTAATTAAATTATCATCAAATATGATTCTAATCGTGATGGAAATATTATTAATTAAGATTATAAGAAAATAGTTATTAAAAAATTATTAATTAATATTATAATAATACTAATAGATTATTAATTATGATTATAATTGGATATTAATTAATAAATTATTAATTAAGATTATGGTTATGATTAATAAAATTATTATAATTATGATTAATAAAGTAATAACTTATTAATTAGGATTATTATAAATTATTAAATAATAAAATTATTAATTAATAAATTATTAACTTAGAATATAATTATGATAACTAACTATTAGTTAGTTTTTTATTATTATTTAACTAATTTTTAACGAAATTATTAAAGAATAAATATTTTAACAAAATTATTAAAGAATAACTAATTTTTAATTTACTAATTTTTAACAAAATTATTAAAGAATAAATATTTTGACAAAATTATTAAAGAATAACTAATTTTTTTCTCCCAAATCCAACCAAATCCAAGTTCTGGATTTTGTCATACTTTCCATATCCAAATCCATTTCCAACCAAACATAGGATTCCATGGATTTCTCTCCAAATCCATAAAAATCCAAATTCTACTTCCAAATACAGTTTACCAAACGGGCCCTTACTTGACTTTCCTTCACTTAACTTAGTCCGGTTATATTTTTTTTTTTTTCTCAGTCCAAGCTGAAGCAGGTCCTTACTTTCGTAGCTGACAAGTCTGGAACTCACTTCAGATAATTTATTTGATACAGATCTGCACACCAATTTTGAACAATATAATTAGGCCACGCTCAAGATTATTTTGTTAAATAACAACACTAATGACACAATATTAAAATTTATTTTATATTTTATATTTTATATAGGAATGGTAAGTCAAAATTATACGAACTAGTGAATATCAGTAGCATTGTATTCCTGTCGAACTCGTGGGCAGCCAGGAAGCATCTATATCTGTAACCTGAGGAGTATGATATAAAAGTTTGCTTGTAACTCCGTAGTGCCTGTATGTATTAGCAGTAGGAGGCATTAGCAGTACATATTTGGTTATTGTGGTCAAAGCCCGGCATGGCCGGCTCTATTTGGCAGAGCACCAAAAGCAAAGAACAGCATGGCCAAGAATCTTTTGGGTGTAAAATTGAGCTCATGCTTTCGTACTGGAGCAAGAGCACAGGCCTCTTTATCCATTAAAAAAAATTTCTTAAAAGAAATAGTTACTTGCCGTCTTGGCTTCCGTGGATATTAATATTGTTTTCATGTTTTGAGTGGCGGCTGACAGCTCCCAACTGGACGATCACAAACCAACACTCAGTAGACTTTGACCTGGTCCCACTTATTATTTCAAATACTGTTACACTAGGTTCCGTCATTCAATTAAATTAAATTTATAAAAACTTTTTTGTAAATGAATAAAAAAAAGTATACGATAGATACTAGGCATTGTTTGTTCTCGGAACCGAAATAAATTTCCTTGTTATTATTTGGGTTAGAAAATTAGAATTTCTGTCATTTTTTCTTTCTATATTTGGTTCAAAAAGGGTATCTGATTTTTTTTTTTCCAATGCTTGGTTGGTACGTGAAAGAAAAAAAGTATCAATGTCCAATAATATTTTTGCACTTTAAAATAGAAATAATATCATATAAATCCAAAAATAATGGATAAAATAAACAATAACACATTTGAGTAGGACTATTGTTGTCCTATATTTTTGTAATAAATTTTGGGATCGGAGAAGAAAAATGAATTACATGGGTTCTGAGAGGAACCATCTTCTCTCTATTTTTTTTTTCTTTTTGTCATAAAAATAGTTTTCAAGTTTGTGACTACGAAAAAAAAGAGAAAATGACCAGTTTTTCTTTCATGATTCCTTAAATTCAGAAAACTAATATTAAAGAATTTAATTCTTGTCAACTAATATTAAAGAATTTTTAACCATGTTCGGTTCAAAAACATGTAAGGGTATATTCATATAATCATGATTTATCAAATACTCAATTAGGTAGTTGTAAAATATCCATCTGGATTGCTTTAATCTGAAAGAGCGTACCCGCTCGATCCAACGATATATATGTAGGAACGAAATCGTAAAGCAGAATACTCTAGAGGGGGGGGGGGGGTGAATAGAGTAAGCAGCGGAATATTGCTAATTAAAAATCTCGTTAGCAGTTAGATCACATATATAAAAATAATCACAAAGTAAATGACAGAAATAAAAAGTGATCAGAAGGCAAACGCAAACACCGAGATTTATACTGGTTTTTCTCTTGTGAGGACTAGTCCAGTCGGAAAAACTCTAGCTTCCAGTTGAATCCACTATTGAAAAATTCCACAAGTTTTCATACGAAGTTCTTGCAACTTCTACAGACGCGAGCTTTGATACGAAGAACTCGACCAACTTCAATTGTGAAGAGTTGTATCTTCTATCAAGCCTCTGATTACAATCGCTCTTGAAACTTCTAGACCGCACCGTACTGGCAAATCGACTAGAGAATTGTAACTGGCTTGGGATTTGAAAATGTAAGCTTTGGAAACTCTTTGGAGAAAATGTAAGCTTTAGAAGAGAAGAGATTGAAAGTGAATTGGTGATTTGAAATGATCGAAATACTTCTCTATTTATAGTTTTTTCAAAGACAGAACTCTGACAGAATTCGGGCAGAATTCGGACAGAACTCTTTGTAACAAACCGCAACTGAAGGATGACCAAGTTCAAAATCAAACGTTCACTTAACGTTCATCTTGGCCGAACTCTAGCCGAACTCGGGCCGAGTTCTGCTAGGGTTCTGCCAGTTCATTTTTGAGAAAAATCAATTTGGCTTTTTGAAAAGTCCTTCAGAAGCTTTTTGTAAAAAGGATGTTTTTCAAAAACATAGGTCTTTTTAAAAAGGATAGGGCAGTTTTAAAAAACGATTCCGGACAGCCTATTTGCCAGTACGACTTGGTGTACAATGTATTCCTAGACTCAATAAAATAAAAAATTACATTGCTTTGAAGGAAATACATTTGGAATGGCAAACGGCTTCAGTCTTGAACATAGTAGATATCCATCGTTGAGCAGTGTCCAAAACGTCGTAGGTAAACATCTGAATTGACTTGCATTTATATCGAGACAGAGTTTGATCAATTATTAAAATCAGGTTTGACCATGACCAATGGGCTAACAATCTCCCCCATTTTGATAATTGACAAACCTTGCCGATATAACATCTAAGTTTGGATCAATTCAAAAATGTGTAATACCAGAGAAAACAAAAATTGTTCATTACCTGCATTCATGAAGATGTTAGATCTATTTTTTCCCCGTTGTCACTTAGCAAAATAATTGCAAAAGAGAAAGCTCCCCCGCAATAAATGTATAAGTAACCAACAGTGAAGAAACACAAAAAATATATATATAAAACATTCATCACAGGCATGGTATAGACAGTTTAAAAAAATATTGTATAAACAACACATGCATGGTATTTGTCACAGACAGTTTATATGGAAGCATAAAAAGAGAGATAATGCTATAATAAAGCTGAAACAAAAATGCTGAATAATAAACTAAGTGAAACATATGCCAAACTGAGGCATAATAAAAATCATGGCTATGAAGAGTCACAAATAACTAATATAGTGTTGATAATATCTTGGAATGTCGGAGCATTTTTAATTAAACATAAGACAAATAAATCAGTCCCAAAAATCATAACATCTCAAAAATCATCATCCTCATCATCAGAAGGTAGAGAGTAAAATTCACCCACATAGTCTCGAGGTAGAGAGCTAGCTGAGTGACCCGTCTGCGCAAATCTCAGATCGGCGAAGGAGTTGGCAATAGCCTGGAACCGAGTCACGTCACGGAACTCACGTTCCTTGGAAGTGTCAACATAGAATGACTGCAGATCTGAAAGGTGCTGATGAATACCCTCAAATGTCATAGGGTAGGACTGAGGAGGACCAGGTGCTGTGGGAGTAGGTGCAGGAGGGGCAGGTGTAGTAGGTGGAGGAAAGTGGCAATGCTGCGACGAGAGAGTTTGAGGAACTTGGACTCAGGGTCAACAGCACAAGTAGATAGGTCAATGTCAAATCTCTGAAAGATGCGTGGGATGAGCATCGCATAAGAGGTTGCGGTCTCTTCCGCGACATCTACCCATCATCTGAATAATAGTCTTAGGGGCAGAAAAAGGAATCCCCTTAAGAATGTGATATAGAGCAGAGAGCTCAAGTGCAGTGATATCATCTTTGGAAGTGGATTTTGGAAATAAAGTGGAATAGATGATGCGATGTAATTCGTAGTTAAACAAGTTCAAGTTATTAGCCTTGAACTTTTCAGGACGAGCACGTGCGGGCGCACAAAGCTCATTCTTGAAACTAACGAGAGTCGTACCATCGAAAAAATCAAAATCAGTGATGTCATCGAACGGGGCACCTTCGTTTGGAATACCAAGAATTTCCGCTAACGTTTCATCAGTGAATTGATATCGATCCCTCCGACACGTGTTCTCGCGGTAAAAGTGTCTAACACAAAATTATAATAGAATAATCTAATGACATTAGTAGCAATAGAAAATTGTAAGAAAACAAAGTGTTGTAACCCTAATGCCTCAAAGTAAGGGCGGTGATCAGGAAAGACAGTCCATTTAATCGGTGATCCGGTACAGATAGTACGCATAATGAAATCGGCATACCATAATAAAGCTTGGTCGAAAGTTTTGAAGTAAAACTCGTCCGATGCACCGTCATCCGATTGGACCGGAGAAAAGAGGGAATCCGTATGCGGATCCGAAGACGATGCCTCTTCACTGGTGTCACGATCCGCTACCCAAATTATTGGGCCAGGCCGAGTCATGCCCAGCCTACGTTGAGATAAAACGTAGTAAGCTGTTCTAAAGACAACAGGATAAGACTAAATGTGCTAACAGTTCTATAAATGAAGAAGAATCATAAATGCTCCAAACACAAAAGTCGTCGTATATAGTAAAATGTCCAAGTACAAGTGAACTGAAATGTAAAACTGGATACATGTCCAGTTACAAAATATATAGTCTAATACATGTCTACTCTCAAAATTCTAAGTAAACAAAAGACAACTAGGCGAGGTTCCCCACAGGAACATCCTCGTAAAGCAGAGCCGGGTCCTCGGCAGTAACTCCATAATATGTGTCGCAGAGTAACTCCTTCTCAGTAAGGTCACCTACAATGTTATCCTGTCAGGACGGGAGCAAGTACTGAATCTACAAACTAGCATATGAAACATGTAAATGAACATAAGAGGAAATAACTGGAAACATGGCATCACACAATCTATCATGGCAAGGATACATATGTCATAGAGACAGATGTACATGTAGTGTTTAAAACTGTAGCAAGTACGTGATCGGTCAATAGATGTACAATGTACTGTGGCACATGTAAATAAAATGTACATACGTACAAGTCAACAGGCATAGGTGTACATCCGTACAGAAATGCGGGATAATGGCCTACGGCAAGGTATGCATATAAAATGCGACCTCGCTCGCTACTATAGGGGGGGTCATAATCACGTACTCTACCATCAGTTTCCCCATAACCCATATCCTAATTATGTGAGAGATACATAAAGACTGTTCTAAGCACGGTAGAAATGGAAAGTACAACAGGTGATATTTTAACTTGCTACCCCAAGGATCAGCATTTAACATGGTTGGTGATTCGTAGTTCATTATGTAACAGTATGTAAAGTTTGTAGAAAGTACTTGCCTCTAGCAAAGCAAAACGAAACAAGCTACGATAACAGTGCTATGGATGTCCGGTAACTCGTCACTGTAGAAGTAAATACAATAACTTAGTTTTTACACTAAGCTAAAATACTAGGACGCTAATTGGTGAAACACGACTTGTGACTGGGCACCTAGCCAAAATGATGACTTTGGCATAGGAGACCAATGTGGGGTGACACACTACTTTAACTAACTTTGTAGGGTCTTTACACTAGTGAGGGGTGGGGTTCAACACGGCTAAAACTCAAAATAACACAAAAAGCTACAAGTCGTAATTAATCAATAAATAAATTAAATGATCATTGTGTCCTAACAATTTTAGAGATAGACAAAAAGTCTAGTTTTACTCAAAGTAAAGTATCAAAGTGATCCTTGTTAATCATAGAAATTTATTATAATTTTTCTGGAATTTATTAACCAGTACAAATATTTTATAAAAATCAGTTTTTTCCTAAGTATACAGAAAATGAGTTTTGGTTTCATATGCCAAACTAGTGGCAAAACAGTAATTAAATACTACAAAAATTATACTAAATTAGCTAACTTAACATAGTATCTAAATACTATTTTTCCATAATTTTAACAATACTTTAAGTATTTTTAGAAAATCAAAATAGTACTACACACAATTGAAATTAAATAATTAATTATCTGCGTATTTTGTCCATGTATATAATTTGAACTAAAGTTCAAATACAGGACCCAAGGCCATGAATCAAGTCCAATATGACTTGTACAGGTCTTGAATGTGTGAAAACACATTTGGGCGTATTTTGTCCATGTATATAATTTGAACTAAAGTTCAAATACAGGACCCAAGGCCATGAATCAAGTCCAATATGACTTGTACAGGTCTTGAATGTGTGAAAACACATTTGGGCCCAAAAATTCATGCTAGGCTTGGACACCAAATGGTTGCAGTAATTTAAATACACTAAAAATACAATTTGGTAATAGTGCAAAATAAATATTATTATTTTAATATGGTAAAATTATGCATAGTGAAAATATACATACATATGTATATTTATAAAGTACTAAAATGAAGTATATATATATATATATATATATATATATATATATATATATATATATATATATATATATATATATATATACAAATATATGTATACATATATATATAATTATATATAAAAACAAAAAAAGAAGAAGAAAAGAAAAAGGAAAAGGAAAAGAAATAGCAGCACACACAGGGGGGGGGGGGGGACTCGAACTCGGCCCAGCGGGGGGTCGAGTCTCGGGTACGGTTGGGCTGGCCAGGGGGTCAGCCCGAGCTCAGTGTTAGGGTTAGGACTTAGTTTATTTTATTTAGGTTTTAGTTGTTAAAAACAGTAACACGAAATATCGCTCTGTGTCCTGACAGTTTGGGACACAGAGTCTGCGTGTCCGTGCTATGCACGACACGCACGAGCATCGATTTACGTGTCCAAGCTTACCAAAGGATCACCCGTGTCCTGGCGAGTCACCCATGCTAAATCGAGACACAAATAGACACGAAGACAAACTGACACGTACGTGTCCGGCTAGTCGGATGGAGGGGGGGGTTTGAGAGTGCTGGCCGGCCGGCGGAGTAGGCGTCGGGGCGGTGGCGGAGTAGGGGCGATCGACTCAGCTCGCTGCGGCGAACTCGTCGACGGCGGTTGGGGGCTGTGAGGGTCGACGGTGAGGCTGGGCGAGGCTCGCCGGAGCTAGGGTTAGGGTTTTGAGTCGTTGGGGAAGAAAGGGGGGCTGTGAGCGGTCGTGGTGGTGATGGTCGAGCTGAGGGGAGAGAGGGGGTTATTTATAGGGGGGTTGAGTCGGTCCTAGGTCGGTTGGGCGGCCGAAAATGGCGGGGGCAGGTCGGTCGTCGGTCGTCGGGCAGTCTGGTCGTCGGGGGTGGGTAGTTTAGGGTTTTGCGTTTAGGCCCCTATAGTTTAGGAAATAACACATAGGTCCTAGCAGTTGTCAAATGCAAATATAATTTGCATTCCGCACTTAAAAACAATTAAGTAATTACAAACTGATATTAAAACAATTCTAATTATTATAAAACTATATTAAAACAATTTAGAAAATTACAAATCAATATTTTAGTATTAAAAACTCATTTAAAAATTATTTAAAAATTCTAAAAAAATTCCTAAAAATCCTAATAATTATTTTAAGGCTAAAAATGACAGTAATAATTAATTAACACTAATTTAACTAAAATTTGAAAAACAGGGGCTTACAAGTCTTCCCTCCTTGAAAAATTTCGTCTTCGAAATTCACAAAGATTGAAGACCCTACAATATTCTATCATAGCAAGCAATGCAACAAAATGACTAAGGCTGCGATCGAAACTAACCTCTAAGGTATCAAGCGGGAACGGGTGGTTCCCTCGCAGCGGTTGGATCGAACAAGTAAGGGTATCTCTCCCTCATGTCCGACTCCCTCTCCCAAGTAGATTCACCTGGTGAGTGACGGCTCCAAGCTACTCGTACTAGGGGTATAACCTTGTTCCTCAACCTCATCTCTCTCCTGTCTAATATCTCCACCGGCTGCTCAAAAACTGTAAGGCTCGGTCCGACCTCCAACTCTGAATGTTCTAGCACATGACTGGGGTCTGGAACATATCTCATCAGCTGAGATACGTGAAAGACATCGTGAACTCCTGCTAGGTTGGGTGGAAGTGCAACCCTGTAAGCTACCTCTCCGATCCTGCCAAGTACCTCGAACGGCTCGATGTATCTGGGGCTCAGCTTCCCTCCTCGTCCGAACCGGATCGTCCCTCTAGTAGGTGATATCTTCACTAGCACCATATCACCGTCTGCGAACTCTATCGGTCTGCGACTAGCATCAGCCCAGTGTTTCTGCCTATCCTGAGCTACTCTGAGCCTGTCTCTAATTATCCCGACTTTCTCTGCTGCATCCGTGATCATCTCTGGCCCAAGCATAACTCTGTCTCCGACATCATCCCAAAAGAGCGGTGTGCGGCATCGCCGTCATATAGCGCCTCGAAAGGAGACATACCGATACTGGCTTGGTAGCTGTTGTTGTATGAAAACTCTACCAAGTGCAGATGGCTCTCCCATGATCCTCCGAAGTCCAGCACGCAGGTCCTCAGCATATCCTCCAGTATCTGTATCGTCCTCTCGGATTGCCCATCTGTCTGCGGGTGGTACGTCGTACTGAACTTGAGCCTACTGCCCAACTCCTCCTGCAAGCTCCTCCAGTAATGGGATGTGAATCTGCTGTCTCTGTCTGACACGATGCTCACCGGCACTCCGTGTAGGCGAACTATCTGCTGCATGTATAGCTCCGCCAACTTCTCGGTGGAAAGCCCCACCTTGAAGGGTATGAAGTGCGCACACTTCGTCAGCCTGTCTACGATGACCCAGATGGCATCCTTTCCTTCTTGGGAACGAGGAAGCCCTGAAACGAAGTTCATTGTAATATGTTCCCACTTCCACTCGGGAATGGGTAACGGCTGCAACAAACCAGCGGGCCTCTGGCGCTCCGCCTTGACCTGCTGGCAAACTAGGCATCTCGAGATAAAACGTGATACATCTCTCTTCATCCCGTGCCACCAAAGATGTTCCCGCAAGTCACGGTACATCTTGTTAGCACCAGGGTGAATAGAATATCTCGATCGGTGCGCCTCCTGCAAAACTGCCTCTACCTGCTCTCCCTTCGGCACGCACAATCGGCTGCCATGCCTCAAGGATCCATCCTCTGCTATAGTGAAGTCATCCAGCAATCCAGCTAACGCCTGGGGTCAAAGTCTACGAAGGCTCTCATCTGTAGACTGTGCCTCCCGGATCTGCTCCATCAAACCTGACTGAATGTCAAGCGCCATCATCTGTACCACTGATCCTGGCCGAACTAGCTCGATACCGAGCTTCTCTAGATCCTCCCGCAAATGCCGATCAATCATCAGATACCATGCCATCGGATGCCTGCTCAGCGCATCCGCCACCACATTTGCCTTCCCGGGGTGATACTTTAAATCAATGTCGAAGTCTTTCATCAACTCCAACCATCGTCTTTGCCTCATGTTCAGCTCTTTCTGCGTGAACACATACTTCAAGCTTTTGTGGTCAGTAAAGATTTCCACACGCTCTCCGTATAAGTAATGTTTTCATAACTTGAGTGCAAAGATCACCGCAGCTAACTCGAGGTCATGGGTAGGATAATTCCGCTCATGAGTCCGCAATTGCCTAGATGCATATGCAATCACTTTTCCATGCAGCTGTAGGACACATCCTAGCCCCTTCCCAGAAGCATCACTGTAAATGGTGAAACCTCCAGAACCTGAAGGTAAAGTCAGAACTGGAGCGGTCGTCAGCCTCCTCTTCAGCTCCTCAAACGCTGTCTGGCAGTCCTCTGACCAGATGTACTCTGCGTCCTTCCGCGTCAGCTTCGTCATGGGTTCAGCTATCCTAGCAAAGTCCTGGACGAACTTTCTATAATAGCCTGCTAAACCCAGAAAGCTCCTGATCTCTGAAACTGACGTCGGAGCCTTCCACGTCTCAACTGCAGCAATCTTCCTGGGATCCACCGAGATTCCATCTCCAGTGACTACATGGCCGAGAAACTCCACTCGGTCTAAAAAGAACTCGCACTTCGGCAATTTGGCAAACAATCTCTCCTGCCTCAGAATCCCCAAAACTATCCGCAAGTGCTCTGCATGCTCCTCTGGCGTCTTCGAGTATATCAGGATGTCGTCGATAAATACTACGACGAACTTATCCAGATACTAGTGAAATGTCTTATTCATCAAGTTCATAA
Source organism: Iris pallida (assembly GCA_029216955.1). Lineage (NCBI taxonomy): Eukaryota > Viridiplantae > Streptophyta > Magnoliopsida > Asparagales > Iridaceae > Iris > Iris pallida. The sequence continues at coordinate 15,100,591 of JANAVB010041219.1, forward strand.
AGACAGCTGGCGCATTTGTGAGACCAAATGGCATCACCAGAAACTCGTACTGCCCGTACTTCGTATTGAACGCCGTCTTCTGGATGTCTGCTGGCCTAACCTTCACCTGGTGGTACCCGGATCTCAAGTCTATTCTGGAAAACACCTTCGCCCCGCTCAACTGGTCGAACAAATCATCTATCCTGGGCAGAGGATATTTGTTCTTGATGGTGATGGCATTCAAGGCCCGGTAGTCAATACACAACCGGACTGTACCATCCTTCTTAGGCACAAAGAGCACTGGTGCTCCCCATGGAGAAGCACTGGATCGAATGAAATCCTTTTTCAACAGGTCATCAATCTGCTCTTTCATCTCTATGGCCTCCTCGGGATTCACTCTATAGCAAGCCCGGAATACTGGTGATGAACCCGGCACTAAGTCTATAGTGAACTCCACATCTTTGTCAGGCGGAAGCCCTGGAAGATCCTCTGGGAATACATCTATAAACTCCCTAATGATAGGGTGTGGCGGTGCTGCGTCCCCGACTGTAGCACAACAGTTCGGTTCTAGGCTGATCTCCGGCCCTGTCCTCCTGATACTGAATGGTGCTATGCCTGGGGGACTGAACAAAATACTACCCTCATGACAATCTATAGATGCATGGGCATAGCTAAGCCAGTCCATCCCCAATATGATATCATAACCGGGGAGTGGCATCACAAAGAATCGCCCCTCAAACTCTCTTCCGGCTATCATAATAGAGCATCTATAGCTAGCTCTAATAGGCACTGGTCCTCCTCCCGTCATTACTCTACTAATCTCCGCAGTAGGTGTAGATACTAAGTGATGTTCATGCATAAACTCTAATGACAGGAAGCTATGAGATGCACCAGAATCAAACAAGCATAGAGCTAGAAAAGTATGCAAATAAACATGACCTGTGATGACGTCAGCTAAGTAATCCGGCTCCGAAACCTGCTCCGGCTTCGGCGCAAGGGCTAGGCTATAAACCTTCCCCTGAGGTCCCTTCTGCTGCTGCAGATGCTGTCCAAACCTCTGCTGCTGAGTAGGAAGCGGTCCTCTAGGTCCCTTGGCTGCTGGACAGTTCCGGAGCTGATGGGTGGCAGACCCACAAACTAAACACTGACCCAACCTCTTCCTGCAAATGGACCTGTCGTGCCCTGGTCTTCCGCAGAAAGAATATATAGCTCCCTTCTGCTGCTGCTGCTGCCGGGGTCCCGGGGCTCTAACTGGCGGGGTCTGATGATGTGGTGTAGGGGGACGGTAAGTCTGCTGGGGTGGCGTCGGTGCTCTCTGCTGGAAAGCCTGACGCTTGGACGGTCCCTCATGGTGTACAGAAGCCGGCCTCTTGCTAGACAGAAGACGCTCCTCAATGCTCCAGGCCAACTCTAGGCTCTGGTAGTAGTCAGTCGTACCGTTCGCCACTATAAGAATGCCAATGTCTGGAACTAGACCATGGCAAAACCTACGGGTCATCTCTTCTGGATCTGCAACCAGACTAGGAGCAAAACGGCTCAGGCGACTAAACTCCGCCGCATAGTCATTAACAGAACGGTTCTCCTGCTGGATGTTCTGGAATCGTAGCTCCATGGCTACTCTAGCAGTGGTCGAAAAGAATTTCTTCTTGAACTGGGTCTTGAACTGATCCCATGTGGCTCTCCCTCTCGCAAACAACGGCTCATTCCGGAACCAGACTCCTGCTAAGTCTATCAGCAGAAATCCCGCTGCCTCGACCTGGAGGTCATCCGACATCCTAACTCCCAGAAGCTTCCTCTCTACCGAATCTAGCCAGTCATCTGCTACTACTATGCCCTCAGTCCCTGAGAACTCCTTGGGATTCAGACCCATGAAGTCCTTGATCGTCCCCGCTCTCTGCCGTGGCTCTACATGTGGTGGGACCACGGGACGTCCCTCAGAACGCTCCATGCTCTGGCGGAGTAGGGTAGTCTGCTCCTGATGGGTTGTTAGGAACCCCTAAATCAGAGTGAGCAGCTGGTTCCCGTCGAGTGTGACGGAAGCCTGGGTGGGTATAGTGATAGGGGGTGGTGGAAGTATCGGGTCCTGCTGGACCTGTGATGTGGAAGGTGGGTGTGGTATCTGGGTTTGTGGATCTGTGGAGTGGAGGAATGTGGTAGGTGGAGGTGTATCAGTCGACTGGTCAGCTGACTGGATAAGGAGGGCCCCATTCTCGGGGGTAACATACTGGGACGAACGAGTAAGCACCATCTAAATTACAAATAAAAAGTACTTATACGGATTTATTTTAAAGTAAGCAATCACATGCAAGGAAATCTAATTATCATAGCAAACATGCGTTATATTTCCTATGTTGCAATCCTAGCATTCCTCTAGGTGTTCGAAGCGTCTTTCCTAATGTTGTCTAATTACCTTAAGTTCCTAATTGCAGGCATGCTTGGTACAATAACGTAACCAAACAGTTTAGTCAGGACCTGCATGGGCCGCCACTAAAAACACGTCACAACCCGCTACCCAAATTGTTGGGCCAGGCCGAGTCATGCCCAGCCTACGTTGAGATAAAACGTAGTAAGCTGTTCTAAAGACAACAGGATAAGACTAAATGTGCTAACAGTTCTATAAGTGAAGAAGAATCATAAATGCTCCAAACACAAAAGTCGTCGTATATAGTAAAATGTCCAAGTACAAGTGAACTGAAATGTAAAACTGGATACATTTTCAGTTACAAAATATATAGTCTAATACATGTCTACTCTCAAAAGTCTAAGTAAACAAAAGACAACTAGGCGAGGTTCCCCGCAGGAACATCCTCGTAAAGCAGAGCCGGGTCCTCGGCAGTAACTCCATAATATGTGTCGCAGAGTAACTCCTCCTCAGTAAGGTCACCTACAATGTTATCCTGTCAGGACGGGAGCAAGTACTGAATCTAGCAAACTAGCATATGAAACATGTAAATGAACATAAGAGGAAATAACTGGAAACATGGCATCACACAATCTATCATGGCAAGGATACATATGTCATAGAGACAGATGTACATGTAGTGTTTAAAACTGTAGCAAGTACGTGATCGGTCAATAGATGTACAATGTACTGTGGTACATGTAAATAAAATATACATACGTACAAGTCAACAGGCATAGGTGTACATCCGTACAGAAATGCGGGATAATGGCCTACGGTAAGGTATGCATATAAAATGCGACATCGCTCGCTACTATAGGGGGGTCATGATCACGTACTCTACCATCAGTTTTCCCATAACCCATATCCTAATCATGTGAGAGATACATAAAGACTGTTTTAAGCACGGTAGAAATGGAAAGTACAACAGGTGATATTTTAACTTGCTACCCCAAGGATCAGCATTTAACATGGTTGGTGATTCGTAGTTCATTATGTAACAGTATGTAAAGTTTGTAGAAAGTACTTGCCTCTAGCAAAGCAAAACGAAACAAGCTGCGATAACAGTGCTATGGATGTCCGGTAACTCGTCACTGTAGAAGTAAATACAATAACTTAGTTTTTACACTAAGCTAAAACACTAGGACACTAATTGGTGAAACACGACTTGTGACTGGGCACCTAGCCAAAATGATGACTTTGGTATAGGAGACCAATGTGGGGTGACACACTACTTTAACTAACTTTGTAGGATCTTTACACTAGTGAGGGGTGGGGTTCAACACGGCTAAAACTCAAAATAACACAAAAAGCTACAAGTCGTAATTAATCAATAAATAAATCAAATGATCATTGTGTTCTAACAATTTTAGAGATAGACAAAAAGTCTAGTTTTACTCAAAGTAAAGTATCAAAGTGATCCTTGTTAATCATAAAAATTTATTATAATTTTTCTGGAATTTATTAACCAGTACAAATATTTTATAAAAATCAGTTTTTTCCTAAGTATACAGAAAATGAGTTTTGGTTTCATATGCCAAACTAGTGGCAAAACAGTAAATTAAATACTACAAAAATTATACTAAATTAGCTAACTTAACATAGTATCTAAATACTATTTTTCCATAATTTTAACAATACTTTAAGTATTTTTAGAAAATCAAAAACAGTACTACACACAATTGAAATTAAATAATTAATTATCTGCGTATTTTGTCCATGTATATAATTTGAACTAAAGTTCAAATACAGGACCCAAGGCCATGAATCAAGTCCAATATGACTTGTACAGGTCTTGAATGTGTGAAAACACATTTGGGCCCAAAAATCCATGCTAGGCTTGGACACCAAATGGTTGCAGTAATTTAAATACACTAAAAATACAATTTGGTAATAGTACAAAATAAATATTATTATTTTAATATGGTAAAATTATGCATAGTGAAAATATACATACATATGTATATTTATAAAGTACTAAAATGAAAAATGAAGTATATATATATATATATATATATATATATATATATATATATATATATATAATAATAATAATAATATATATATATATATATATATATATATATATATATATATATATATATATATATATATACAAATATATGTATACATATATATATAATTATATATAAAAACAAAAAAAGAAGAAGAAAAAGAAAAAGGAAAAGGAAAAGAAATAGCAGCACACACAGGGGGGGACTCGAACTCGGCCCAGCGGGGGGTCGAGTCTCGGGTGCGGTTGGGCTGGCCAGGGGGTCAGCCCGAGCTCAGTGTTAGGGTTAGGACTTAGTTTATTTTATTTTGGTTTTAGTTGTTAAAAACAGTAACACGAAATATCGCTCTGTGTCCTGACAGTTTGGGACACAGAGTCTGCGTGTCCGTGCTATGCACGACACGCACGAGCATCGATTTACGTGTCCAAGCTTACCAAAGGATCACCCGTGTCCTGGCGAGTCACCTATGCTAAATCGAGACACAAATAGACACGAAGACAAACTGACACGTACGTGTCCGGCTAGTCGGGGGGGGGGGGGGGTTTGAGAGTGCTGGCCGGCGGAGTAGGCGTCGGGACGGTGGCGGAGTAGGGGCGATCGACTCAGCTCGCTGCGGCGAACTCGTCGACGGCGGTTGGGGGCTGTGAGGGTCGACGGTGAGGCTGGGCGAGGCTCGCCGGAGCTAGGGTTAGGGTTTTGAGTCGTCGGAGAAGAAAGGGGGGCTGTGAGCGGTCGTGGTGGTGATGGTCGAGCTGAGGGGAGAGAGGGGGTTATTTATAGGGGGGTTGAGTCGGTCCTAGGTCGGTTGGGCGGCCAGAAATGGCGGGGGCAGGTCGGTTGTCGGTCGTCGGGCAGTCTGATCGTCGGGGGTGGGTAGTTTAGGGTTTTGCGTTTAGACCCCTATAGTTTAGAAAATAACACATAGGTCCTAGCAGTTGTCAAATGCAAATATAATTTGCATTCCACACTTAAAAACAATTAAGTAATTACAAACTGATATTAAAACAATTCTAATTATTACAAAACTATATTAAAACAATTTAGAAAATTACAAATCAATATTTTAGTACTAAAAACTCATTTAAAAATCATTTAAAAATTCTAAAAAAATTACTAAAAATCCTAATAATTATTTTAAGGCTAAAAATGATATTAATAATTAATTAACACTAATTTAACTAAAATTTGAAAAACAGGGGCTTACAACTGGCATTGGTCTTCTTCCTCTTGAAGGGATTGAACTTAGGCATTCTTTCCCAAAAATTCTAGAAATCCTAAGAATTTGAAAGTGGAGGAGAGAAGAAATTATACCTTCCAAGAATTGGATATGTTGTTGAGGACGAAATTCTCCGCACAAATCCAAAGTTTGGACGAAGATCTCCACGCGGATTGGAAGAACAAGGGTGGAGAAGAGCTTGGGTTTGGAGGCACGGCTGCTGCTGTTTGAGGATGTTTGGAAGAATGAAGAAGATGGGGCCTCGGGTTCTGGTTGGTACATATATATACCCAGCCGAAATCTGGTCGAATTCGGACCGAACTCGAGCCGAATTCGCCAAGGGTTGTCTGGCTATATATGTGTAAGAAAAGATAACAATGAGGCCACATCTTTTTCATTAATTCGTTTCAAATGTTTAATTCAGAGTTTAGTAATTTCAAATCTCAAAATAATATAATTAATATTATTTTATAAATTAATATTCTTTACTCAGCATCTGTCTCAGATTGGCTGTAGGAGTACTGTCCCAGCTAACGGAGGTTCACCGGGGAACTCTTAAGTACCGCTTCGCTTCAACCGTAGTCGTGGTGACAGACACTCTTTTTAGGCTTGTCTCGAAAACAGTTTTTGAGTATCGAATAAATTAATTAATAAAAAAAAATTAATTAATATTATTGATATCTAAAATTCTTAATTCTCGACGTAAATAATTGAAACGATCTTCCGTTAGAGGTTTTGTGAGTATGTCAGCTAATTAATTCTGAGTGTCTATGTATACAAGGTCTATATCTCCATTTTGTTGATGATCTCTAAGAAAGTGATGTCGAATCTCGATATGTTTAGTACGAGAGTGACATACTGGATTCTTAGTCAAATTAATAGAACTAGTGTTGTCACAGAAAATGGGTATGTGTGTAAAATGCAATCCATAGTCTTCTAAAGTTTGTTTCATTCACAAAATTTGTGCACAACAACGTCCTGCGGTGATATACTCAGCCTCGGTTGTTGATAATGCAACAGAATTTTGCTTTTTACGAAACCAAGGGACTAGAGCTTTTCCTAGAAAATGACATGTGCCGTTGGTACTTTTTCTATCTACTTTGCATCCGACAAAATCAGCATCAGAATAATCGGTTAGGTCAAATGTTGTAATTTTGGGATACCATAAGCCGACAGAAGAAGTGCCTTTAAGGTATCGGAAGATACGCTTGACTGCGCACAGATGTGATTCCTTAGGATTAGCTTAAAAACGTGCACACTAAACATAATGTCTGGTCGACTAGCAGTTAAACACAATAAGCTATCGATCATACCTCGATACTTACATATGTCGAAAGGTTTGCCTTGTTCATCAATATCAAGCTTGGTTGAGGTCGCCATTGGAGTGCTAAGTGGATTTGCTGCTTCCATGGCGAGCTTCTTTAACAGGTCCTTTGTGAACTTCGCTTGATTTATGAATATCCCATTGTTGGTTTGTTTGATTTGCAGTCTGAGAAAGAATTTCAGCTCTCCCATCATGCTCATCTCAAACTCATTCTGCATACACTTTGAAAATTCTTGACAAAGAGATTCATCAGTAGATCCAAAAATAATATCATCTACATAGACTTGAATCAAAAGAATATTGTTATTCAAAGATTTTATAAACAAAGTAGTGTCAACCTTTCCCTTTGAAAAACCGTTATCAAGTAGAAAATTGCTTAGACGATCGTACCAAGCACGAGGGCTTGTTTCAAACCGTATAAGGCTTTCTTCAACTTGAAAACATATTCAGGAAATTTAAAATCAGTAAAACCGGGTAGTTGAGCTACATAAACCTCTTCTTTAATAAAACCATTTAAAAATGCGCTTTTGACATCCATTTGAAATAACTTAAAAATATGAAAATATGCAAATGCACATAACATGCGAATGGATTCTAATCTCGCAACTGGGGCATAAGTCTCATCGTAGTCGATACCTTCTTCTTGATTGTATCCTTGAGCTACGAGTCGAGCCTTATTACGAGTCACTAAACCATTCTCGTTTAATTTATTTCGGAATACCCATCGGGTGCCAATGACCGGATGATCAATGGGCTTGGGAACAAGTTCCCAAACTTGATTCCGTTCGAATTGGTTTAATTTCTCTTGCATAGCATCTAACCAAAAATTATCACTACATGCTTCATCAATATTTTTGGGTTCAAACTGCGAGACAAAAGCAACAGAAGAAGCTATATCTTTATTCGAGAAACGAGTACTTACACCCTTGGTAATCTCACCAGTTACCAAGTCCTTTGGATGATTAGCCAAGAATCTCATCTCTTTTGGTGTAGTCTCAAGATTGCTAGTTCCGGCTTCTTTGCTTGGAGGTTCATCTGATGCCTGATGTGATGGTTCTGCATCTTTGTGTGAAAGTTTTTCAGTAGCTGTACTTGGTGTGATTATGTCTTCATTGTCATCATCGTCTAAGTGTTGATTTAGCTCATCAAACTTGACATTGATAGATTCTTCGATGATCATGGTTCTCACTACTAAAATAACCCCTTTTAGCGACGTCAGAGTACGTCGCTAAAAAGGGCAAATACGTCGCTAATTTCTATTAGCGACGTATTTAGCGACGAAATATGGATGTCGTTTATAGGCTTGTCGCAGATTACAATTTGGTCGCAATTCGTCGCTAGTTGCGACGTCACTTCTAGTGTCGCTAGACGTCGCTAATATGAGCGACATATAGCGACGTCAGCATACGTCGCCAGTATAGCGACGTAGGGCGACCACTTAGCGACGCCGTAAACTTTACATATGATGACATGGCATGGCAGCCACGTCAGCATATTAGCGACGCCTAGCGACAACTTTAGCGACGCTGGCTCTTAGGTGGTCATATACACGTCAGCATTATAGCGACAGATAGCGACGTTATGTCTCTATTTTGCGACGTATAGCGACGTGTACAGGACGTCACAAAACGTCGCAGAATGTCGCTATACGTCGCAGATGTTATAAAAAAAATAAAAAAAAATTTGGTATTTTTGTTATGCTGTGTGACTGTGTTTACAGTGTGTGAAGTACAGTATTCGAACCATCGACATTTTCGCTTACTGTTCTATGTTTTATCTTGGATAGAAAGAGCAACATTTCAGGGTACACTTCTCAGAGCTTCCTCTTCACGTCCTTCACCTTCTCGGGATCCTTTATGACGTCCCGAGAAAGTGAATGACGTGAAAATGAAGCTCTCAGAAGTACACCCTGAACTGTTGCTCTTTCTATCCAAGATAAAACATACAACATGAATCGAAACTGTCGATGGTTCCGATCACTGCATTTCACATTCACTGTAAACACAGACACACATCATCACAAACATACACATTATATTTTTTTTTAAATTTGGGCAGCACCTCCTTTGTATATCATATCATCGCTTATAATCCAGCGTAGGTATATTTGTCATCCCCGTCGCAGATATCATCACAATTAACAGTCTCCCATCATAACAGTCTATAATTAATAGATGAATAACAGTCTCCCATGCATCATAACAGTCTACAACTAAATATCATACATGTACTCAATGAAAATACCAACAAATTAAATATCACAAACATACATGTCCAACAAACGTACATGTCCAACAAACGTACATGTCCAACAGAGTCAAATAATAATGAAAATCAGTGTACAGAACGGTCAATGGGCCCATAGGGCCAATAAATACAAAGATGATAAAAAAAATATACTGGATCACCGAGGACCCCTGCCGCGCATCTGGGATAGAATGTAGTCATACTGCTCCTAGGTGAGCTGCACTGTAGGGGCAGTAGGAGGCAGTACAATGTCTGGAGTCGGCGTCGTCGATGGACCGGGAGGACGTATCTGCTCCAGCTCTCGCAGTCGCTCACCATAAACAACAAGGGTACTCACCACCCTCTCAGTACTCGCCTCAAGCGAAGCCGAAACCTGAGTGAGTGAGGCAGACATGCTCCTCTGCGATCCCTCCAGCTCGACCTGTCTACGCTCTGTGCGCTGCGTAGACTCGGTGAGCGTGTGCAAGATGGCAGCTGTAGCCTGATGAGACTCATCAGCTCCTGTATACTGCGCTCGACCGCATCAAATCGTCCGGTGACGATCGGAGGGTCGGATCGTCGCTCGATCGCATCAGAAATCTGCTGCTGCAACTCGCGACGCAGCTCCTCGATCAGACGACGAATATCCTCAGCTCGTGACGACGCCTGCAAAGCCGGAGACTGCGCACTGACAGAGGCGGCCCGGGATGACTCCGAAGCCAAATACGCGCCGTAGGATCCCGTACCGTAGTACGTACCCTTCTGAAGACCGCCAACGGCGGTCATCCAGAGCTCGTCCGGCGATGGAGCTGTAGGCGGCTGAGAGGAAGTACCAGCCCCTCCCTCTGCTTGCGCACTAGCAGCAGCAGTCGCCTCCTCCTGTAGCCGAACAAATTCGGCCTAGAACATGTTTGCTAACGTGTAAGTGTTTGCTAAAGTCTATATTGATATCTATTTTCCTGTTTTCTAAATTATAGTAAATTAATATAAAGAATAGAACGTACATATGCCTGCGTCGTCCTCTCGTCAATGAACTCCCCAGCCCTCCGATGGGTGACCAGGAAGACGGTCACCATGTTCGGGTCCTCACCCTTTTTTACCTGTTAAAATATATTATCTATTGTTAGTATTAAACATTTTATCGAACTATATATAAATTAATTTTCGTCATAGGAAACGTACCAGACGACGAAAATGCTCCGTCATCGGAATGGAGCCACCACACCACTTACCGGCGCTCGACTGCGCCACCTTGGCCTTGTCAGACCGCTCCTGGTACTTGGGCTCGCTGAATCTAGCCTTCATCGCAGCCCACTGCTCTAGCGTGATCCAACCATGGATCGGCTGTCCGGAGCGATCACGAGACTTCTGGTCGTGGATCGCATCACGGATGAGCTTGGCTGCGACGGCAGAAAATTGGCCCTCGATTCTCGTCGCCCGGTGTGGTGGATAGAAATAGGTCCTCTACAAGAAGTAAAATACAAAAGTTGTATAATATACACAAATGATTATTAAAATTTAAAAATAAACAAATTTTTTACCTTGAAGTGGGTGAACCAAAAGGCCTTCCTATCTGCGGGAGCATCTGAGTAGTTAATCCAAGGCCCACCATAGTTCTGCCTCAGAAATACCGCCAGCTATCTCTGTACTGCAGAAGGCCGATATCTATACAATAATAATTTTTCATGAATATATATGTACATATAATCATTTGAGAAATATATATTAATTAATTAACTTACTTCATAGGCCCGTCCGTCCAAATCTCCATAGGCGTCTCGCCCGGGGGAGCACATGGAGGGTCGCTCTCACCTCCTGCCTGGGCAGGATCAGTCTGATCGCCGTCCTCCATATGCTCGGCGTCGGCTCCCCCCATGGAGCCGTCGGCAGAAGGAATGCTGGACGGGGGATCAGGGATGCTGGACGCGGGATCAGGAAGGCTAGACGACGAGGGAGGAGTCGCCAACCTGCTGGAACTGCCCTGTCCCGGTAATGGACCGGGAACAGAACGGTACAATGGCATATTCGAAGATGAGGATGAGGGTACGGAATCTCCATCCCCAGCCCGAGGCTGACGGGACTGCCTAATATAAAATCCTCCGTGTCGTCCAGATGGTCTAGTCATACCTGATAATAACATATGACAATAAAGTGTCACTGATAAAATATCATAGTCATCACAGATTTTTGAAAAATATCATAGTCACAGATAAAAGTGTCAATAAAGTGTCACTGAAGTGTCACAGATTTATATGATAGAAGTGTCACTAAAGTGTCAAATATGATGATAAAACAAACGTACAGATTTAATCCTCTTCTGAAAATTCATCTAGTTCGTTTAGCTCATCTACTTCTTCTTCTTCTTCTTCTTCTTCTTCTTCTTCTTCTTCTTCTTCTACTTCTTCCTCCTCTACATCTTCACTTTCATCTGCATCTTCCTCTTCAGATAATTCTACTTCTTCTACACAATTAGATGTGTAATGAGGAACTTCCGTCGTGTCCACTTCTATAATATTTGTTACAAGAGGTAGTTCATCCTCTTGATAAGCTATATCGTCAATCTCAAAGGTATTTCTAGCTTTGGTCTTGCATACTGCCCACCAGTCCGACCTTGTTGTTTCCCGTTTAGGATAACTTGTGAAGTATACGAGCTGAGCCTGACTTGATAGGACAAATGGTTCATAGGCTTGATATCGACGCCGATAGTTTATATCAACAAGACCGTGCTTGTCTACTTTCCAACCTTGACCTTCAATCGGATCGAACCAATCACACCTGAATAACACAATCTTAGCAGGCTCTATTCCATAACTATATGTCAGCTCCACGATCTTCCGTAGCACGCCATAGAAATCGTTGCCCGCATCAACATCTTTGTAGTTCGAAGATCTGATACACAAACAACTGTTTTTGGTGGAGTCGAGATCCACAAAGTTGTCTCTGATCGGGCAAGTTATTGACTTGAACCTAAACCCATTAACACAGTAGCTTGGCCATATTTTTGCAGCATAAATTGGTCTCTTGGCTAGCGTTCTAATAGACTCATTCTCAAGTCTTGCGTATGGACGATCGACCTAAATACCACGAAAGAAGCAATTAAGCTCATTCTCAATCAAGTGCATATACAGAAAGGTAATTACAGAGTTCTCAAGTCTTACATATGCACTCAACCATGATGGAAAATAATGCCTCATTTCTTGTTCTTGTTCTTCTTCTGTTATGTGTGGCCTACCTGACCTCACATCATCATTAAATATGCTGAAAACAACATCGTTCAATTAATGTAATAGTATAATAATCAACACTATTAAAATAATGTAGACGTATTAATTACTTATTCGAGTTTCTCTACTTTCTCCTCGTCGCAGTTGAGTAATACATACACCTGAGCAGCCCTTAGCTCATCATCGTTCAGATATCTCTTCTTCATTTTACCCGATGGCTTTCCTGGAGCATTGAATACCTTCAGTATTGTATCATTACTTTCATGATCTCCGTCGTCGTTTCTGGAATACATCGAACAAAAGTTTGTAATCTCCTCGAGAACATAGGCTTCACAAATAGAACCCTCGACCCGTGCCTTATTTTTCACCTTTTTTTAGGTGATTCAAATGTCGCTCGAACGGGTACATCCATCGATATTCGACGGGTCCACCAACACGTGCCTCATAGGATAGATGAATCGACAAATGCTCCATAGAGTCGAAGAATCCAGGAGGAAACACCCTCTCTAGCTTGCACAGTGTTACCGCAATGTCCTTCTCTTGCTTTTCTAGACGATCAACGAGCAATTTCTTAGAACAAAGATCCCTGAAGAATATGCTAAGCTCCGTCAATGGATCCCAAACTGTCTGCGGTAAGAATTCCCGAAATACAATCGGAATTAACCTCTCCATGAATACGTGACAGTCGTGGCTCTTCATACCCGTCAATTTGTTTTCCTTCGGATCGACACATCTTCTCAGATTTGACACATATCCGTCTGGAAATTTTAGGCCCTGGATCCACCGACAAAGTCTCACTTTATCCTCCTTGTCCAGCGAGAAAATTGACTTCGGCAGGAACTGTTTTCCATTATGCTCTATCAAATGCAACGCAGGGCGTTTGCATATTTCTTCTAAGTCCAACCTGGCCTTGGGATTGTCTTTCGTTTTTCCCTTTACGTCCATCACAGTATTAATTATGTTATCAAACACATTCTTCTCAATATGCATGACATCAAGATTATGTCTGATCAGATTGGTACTCCAGTATGGCAGATCCCAGAATATGCTCCTCTTTGTCCAGTTATGATCTCTACCAAATCCATCGCACTTGTACCAAGTTGTAGGATCTTCGATAGCACTTGGAAAATCTTTAACTTCCTCCCATATCGTGGCTCCGCACCACCTTGGCGGTGGATCACCCTTCTCTACAACGTCGGCACGGAATGCATTCCTGTTCCTTCTGAACGGATGATCTTTTGGCAGAAATTGTCGATGACAATCAAAGAAGCACGATTTTCCTCCGTGTTTCAAGCGGAAAGCCTTACTACGGTCCATGCAATACGGACATGAGAGACGGCCATGAGTGCACCATCCAGATAATATTCCATAGGCCGGAAAGTCGTTGATGGTCCACATAAGGGTTGCCTTCATCTGAAAATTCTGCTTCCTGGAAACATCGTACGTGTTAGCGCCTACTTCCCATAACTGATTCAACTCATCTATCAAAGGCTGTAAGTACACATCAATGTTCCTCTTGGGATTGTTCGGACCAGGAATTATAACTGTTAGAAACATGTACTGAGTCATCATGCACATCCAAGACGGTAGGTTATACGGAGTGACAATCACAGGCCAGCACGAATACTGGGATCCCGAAAGACCAAAAGGAGTAAAACCGTCAGAAGATAGTCCCAACCTGACATTACGCGGATCTGAAGCAAAATCAGGATACACTCGATCAAAGTGCTTCCTCGCTTCTCCATCGGATGGGTGATCCAACACTCCTTCAATCTGTTCTCGCATGTGCCAACTCATATTTTCGGCCGTCTCTTTCACCATAAATAATCTTTGCAACCGCGGCGTTAAAGACAAGTAGTGCATTGAATCGGCCGGTCTTCTTGCACCGGTAGACCTTCCTGTATTAGTTGTCTTATAGCGATCAGCACCACAAAATCTGCACACATCTGCGTCCTTGTCGTCTTTGTAGTACAGCATGCACCAATTGCGACAAGAATCGATTTTCTCGTATCCCATCCAGAGCGATCTCACCATCCTTTTAGACCGGTAGAAGTCCTTAGGCAACTTAGCACCTGCCGGCAAGATCTCTATAATCAACTCCAACACTCGGTTGTAACATTCTTGCGACATGTTAAAATCTGACTTAATGCTCAACAGTCTTGTAACCACCTCCAACGGTGAATGATCCTCACAACCAGGATACAATGGAGTCCTTGCATTCTTCAGCAACTCCATGAACTGTACAGCATCGGCGTTCGGTGCCTCCTCAGGTGCATCATGAACGAAACTAGGCCCCGCAGCGTCGAAAACCATGTTCACGCACCCGTCGTCGTATGCATGATTATCTGAAACAAAATTAGGTCCCGCATGCATATACGGCTCAATATAAGGCTCCGGCTCTGATGCTAAAGACACAAGTTCTCCGTGTGCGGTCCACTGATAGTAATTAGGCGTGAAACCCCTCGAGTACAAATGATATGTCACTTCCACTTCTGGATAATATTTCACGTTATGACATTTCACACACGGACACTTAATTTTGGTGCCGTCCACGTACTGAGGGAACGCCTTAGCAAACTGCAGGAACTGCTCTACTCCCGCTATGTATTCATCCCGCACACCACACATATCATCAGGACGACGATTGTACATCCATGAATGATTCCGCAAGTAGTAATTCATATCCATTTGGAAATAATTTTGCAAAGATGGACACACATTATCCAACAGGCACAAATTCGTATATTATGTCTTATTATGGGACACACATTAGTAGCGGACAGTTACTAATAACAATGATATGCAATCTAGGTCAAACTAGGTTGTACTAAGTCAAACAAAGTCAAACAAGGCCAAGCTAAGTCAAAAAAAGTCAAACAAGGTCAAACAAGGTCAAAGGTTGACCTATAGTTGACTTTGTCAACTCTTAGTCCAATCTAGGTCAGATGTTGACTCTACTTTGACTTTCAGTCAAAATAGTCAACCTTGGTCAAACAAGGTCAAATTTAAGTCAAATATCATATTTCTAGTCATTACCTACCAAGGTACCCTTTACCTTATCGCTATTGGTATCCCAATACCAATACCTTAAGTTGGTACCCTTTACCTTATCGCTATTGGTACACTTTACCTTATCGCTATTGGTATCCCAATACCAATACCGCGGTAACATGGTTGGTACAATAAGGGTCTTTGACAAGATGACATATTGCGAAAAGATATATCCTTATATATAGTTCTCCTACGGATTTTCTTTAACATTACGTAGGAGAACTATAAGGATATATCTGTTCACAATATGTCATCTCCTCAAAGACCCTTAATGTGACAACCATATCACCCTCTCAGTCATATCCCTGAGTTACGATGCAGCTGCAGGCATTTAACATATCACGGTTTATAAAAATAACTAATAAATCTCTATCCTAACTAATAAATTAATATCCTACTTTAAAATCTAATAACTCTCATATTCCTGCAGCTACGATGCAGTTGCAGGCAGTTCCTTCTAACATAAACTAATATCCTAATCTAAACTAACCCTTTAACTGAAACTAATATCTAAACAATGCTAATCATGAACTGTACACTACTACCTAACATTCACATGAACTATCTATCTCAAACTCTCTATCATAACTAATGAATTAATATCCTACTTTAACATCTAATAACTCTCATATTCCTGCAACTAAAAGGCAAAACCATGGTATATACATGGTTTAAAGTATCGGCCGATACCGATCCGATACGGCCGATACCGATACGGTTTGGCATGTTCCGATCCGATACCGACCGATACCAAATATTGACCGATACCGACATTGGGGGTCTTTGTTCCGGTCAATTCGGCAAAACCAATCGGTAAGGGTGACTACTATTTCATATAATTTCAAAACTACTAAGAAATAACGCTGAAATACTTAAAATTATGCCTAAATGTATAAAATATATGTTTTTAAATGTAAATAATTTATTAATAATTATTTGTTTTCCGATACCAAAGTCCGATACGTCGATACAATACCGCCGATACTACCGATATCGCCGATACCAATACTCATAGGAATAGTCCGATACCAAATGAGTATATATATACACATGTAGATATGTAGACATGTGTATTTATATATATAGGTATATATGTATGTATTGTGTGTGTGTGTGTCCCGTGTCCTGTGTCCTGTGTCACAGAGTCGTGTCCGAAATAGGGTTAGGGTCCTGTCCCCTGCCCCCTCCCCCTATCCCTGCCCCCTCCCCCCTAGAAGGTATCCTATTACCATAGACTAATCTAGGACACTCTTAAGATACTAGGATATCTAACTATCCTAGGATACCAAATTCTAGCCATGATACTAACTTAGGGTACTAACTTAGGGTACTAACTTCTAGCCCATATCCTAATATCCTATTATCTTGATACCCTCAAGATACTAGCATAATCTAACTACCCTAGGATATCTAACTTAGGATACTAACTTATCTAGAATAAATAGGATACTAGCTAACCTATCCAAGACACTAACTAACCTATCTAGGATACTAACTTCTAGTATCCTAAGATATTAACTCACCTATCTAACTCTAGGATACCAACATCCTAAACAAGATATTAAATTAGTGCCTAGGATACTATCCTAAATATCTAACTTAGGATACTAACTTATGGATACATATCTAAATCCCTCTCACCTTTCTCACTCACACACACACACACACACACACACACACACACACACACACACACACACACACAATCTAATACTTATCTCAATAACCCTCTTCACTTACACTCACACTACCATACTACCAGACTACCACATCTAAACAAGCCATCAATCACACAACTACCTATATATTTACTATATATATATATATATATATAGGCATACATATATAGGTTAAGATATTTACATATACTAGGCTATAACCAAGGGGACACAATATATACATTCAACAAGTTATGCATTTATATACTAGAGAGATAGAGAGTGTATAGTGTCAAGTGTGCATATACAAGTGTCATGTGTGTACGTGTCTCCCAAACCAAACTCGTGTCCAAATACTCGACACAATGTGTCCAAAAACAAACCAAACTCAACACATCCAAAACTGGACACAGTGCACGAACCTAGTGTGAACCAGTACGAGAGTGATTTCTCACTCGACACGAATCCAATAGACACGAGTCTTTGGGGACACGATGTGTGTCCGTGTGTCCGTGGGTGTGTGTGTCCGTGGGAGAGGAGGAGGGAGAGGATTTAGGTTAGGGTTTACCTGAGGAAGAGGAGGAGGAGCTCGGATTGGGGGAGGAGGAGCTCGAGGAGGAGGATCTCGAGGAGGAGGAGCTCGCCGGAGGGAGAGGGAGTCGCCGGGGGGGGAGGGGGTCGTCGGGGGTGGGAGGGCACTGACAGAGGGGGAGGGAGTCGCCCGGGGGGGGGGGGGGGGGGGGGGAATTAGAATTTTCGAGTGAGAGTGAGGGGGAAAGAAGGAAACGGTGTGCCTCAAGTAAAAATATTAGCGACGTCAAGTGTTGCAGTCGCTAAACGTCACAAAATTGGCAACATATGCTAATAATATGTCGCTGAACGTTGCTATTCAGCGACGTAGTAAACTCCTGTCGCGGAACGTCGCTAGGCAGCGACGTTTTGCGACGTGTATATAAAGCTGTCGCTATATTTCATAACTAGCGACGTTATTTCTTGCCGTCGCTAAATTACGTCGCTATTAGATGATATTTTAGTAGTGTCTTTTGTTGAAGACTCTGTATCCTTTGCTCTTTGCTGCATAACCTAAAAATATACCTTCATCGGCCTTTTCATCAAATTTACTCAAATTATCTTTAGTATTAAGAATAAAACATTTACAACCAAAGATTTTGAAATAAGAAATATTTGGTGTTCTATCAAACCATAGTTCATAGGGAGTCTTCTTCGATATAGGCCGAATTAGAACCCTATTGAGAATATAGCATGCTGTATTTACAGCTTCAGCCCATAAGTATCTAGGTAGACTAAACTGGTTTAACATTACTCTAGCCATTTCAGATAGAGTTCTGTTCTTACGTTCCACAACTCCATTTTGTTGTAGAGTCCTAGGGCAAGAGAATTCATGCAGATAACCGTGTGTGTCACAAAATTGCTTGAATTCTGCATTCTTAAATTCGCCGCCATGATCACTACGAATACGAGTAATCATGAACCCTTTTTTATTCTGTACTTTCTTGCAAAAGGTGACGAATTCTGATAATGCATCATTCTTGCGTACAAGAAAATAAACCCATGTATATCTAGAAAAATCATCTATAATGACAAATGCATATAACTTACCACCTAGACTAGCAATTCTACTTGGTCCAAATAAGTCCATATGCAACAGTTGTAAAGGTCTAGTGGTACTTACAGCGTTCTTGGATTTGAATACGGATTTGGTAGCTTTGTTCTTTTCACATTACTACATACCGTATCCTTCTTGAAAGAAATATCCGGTAAGCCGCGTACCAACTTCTTCGTAGATAATCTTGAAATTGTATCCATGTTTGCATGACCGAGTCTCATATGCCATAGTTGACTCTCAACGCTTTTGACCATCAAACATCTACCTGCTTTGTTAGCATATTCCAACAAGTAGAAAACATATATATTGTCTTCCCTAATACCTTCAAATATAATACTACCAGTTGAACTATCAACTATAGTACATTTATCTTTTACGAAGTTAATACCATAACCGTGATCAGCTAAATGGCTTATGCTGAGCAGATTATATTTTAACTCGGTAACTAGACAAACATCTTTAATCACTGGATAGAGAGCCTTACCAATGTCACCGATACCTATTATGTACCCTCTTAAATTATTATCGAAGGAGACGTATCCTTCTTTATTCCTTTTCGACAGTATTGCGAATAATGAAGCGTCACCGGTCATGTGCCGTGAGCAACCGCTGTCGAGGATTCATTTGCTTCTAGCATGTGAATGGCGTCCCACCTACAAAATAATTTACAGATGAAACTCTTGGTACCCATTTCTTGTAGGGTCCTGACTGGTTAGTTTTCGGTATCCATGTATAAATATTTAAATCTAATAACTTTCTGATTCTACATACAGAAAATATATGATCAATGAGGCCACAATAATGACATTTAGTATTTTGAGTGTTGAAAGTAGTGTGAGGTGCATGATTGGTAGGTTTTGGTTTTCTAGTATAGAAGAATGCATGCCTATTAGTCTTCTTGGGCATAGTTTTGGTATGGTTTGGTCTGACAGTGTTGGGCGTGTTCCGATGATTCGGTAATTGACACGTGTTAGAATAGGAAGCAACAACTTCAGGCCGTTTTCCTAAACTAATTTCCAACTTTTTAGAAGTGTCATACAATCTAGTATAGTCAGATGTGAGTGATTCTAATCTGACCTGTGCACACTGGAGACTCTTTCTCTCCTTAGGTAGGTCATCCTTTAACTGGATAATAGTTTGGTCTTTTTTTCGGATAGCTTAATAGTCTCGTGTAACAACAATTTAATAGGAGAAAGCTCACCAGACTCATTTGAAGAGTCATTATCTCTAACATGATCTAGCAGGTCGGTAAGTCTTCCTATTTCACCTTTGTGCTCTTTGAGTACCTTCTTAGAGGTTTCATATTTACTACGCAGTTTTCTGTAATCATCTAACACTTCACTGAAAGCCTCTCCTAGTTGCTCAAAGGTGAAATCATCATAAGGGTCAAATAGAGGATTAGTGATTACCTGATCGCAAGCCATCAAGCATACATTTGCAGCGTCATCTGATTTTTCGTCTTCTGAGTCGCTGGCTTCACTTTCATGTCATATGCTTGTGTTGGCGTACTTTTTTGATGTAGATTTCTTCAGATAGCCTTTGTCATATTTGCTGTTTTTCTTTGATGATGATGCCGTTGGACAGTCGTTCTTCATGTGTCCTTTCTTCTTGCATCCGTAGCAAATAGGATCTTCCTCGTTGTTGTTGTTGTTGTCTTTTGTTCTCCTGTTAAATCTCATGAACTTCTTGAATTTTCTTACCAGAAGAGCTTGATCTTCAGAGTCGGAGTCGCTGTCTTCAGAATCATCTTCGATAGTTCTTTTATGTTGAGCCTTGAGAGCGATCGTCTTCTCTGACTTCTCCTTTGGTGTAGCATCTTCAAAGTCTTGAAGTTCTAACTCGTGAGTGAGTAGCTTACCCATGAGTATTTCTAGAGACATTGTTGAGAGGTCGTTCCCTTCAATGATTGCAGTAGCCTTTGGAATCCAGTTCTTTGTAAGGGCTCGTAGAAGTTTGTGAATCTTCTCATGGTTACTATAATCCTTGCCTAGTGAAGACAAAGGATTTACAATATCTAAGAATCTTGTAAACATCAGAGTGACTGATTCACTTGGCTTCATTTTGAACGTCTCGTACTCCTGAGTAAGTCTGCTGATCTTTGACTCCTTGAATT